>VCJG01003934.1:55918-81147 GCA_024140375.1 Backusella westeae | reverse complement strand
GGCAAACCCCCCATACACAATTGGAATGGCTTGTGGTTTGCTTTACGGGAAGTGGATTCCACATTACTGACGGTTACTTTGGTAACACGTTATAGCATGTAGGTGGGTCCAATTATTTAATCCTCTGCCTAAGTGAAGTAGAGAAGTGGTTTCCACGTCACCGACATTTACTGAGTGTGATGGATGGTTTCAATTATTTTATTCCTCTGCTTAGTCAAAGTAGAGAAGTGGTTTTCACACTCACCGACAGTTACAACAGTGACACTTTACAGTGTGAGGGGAATGATTACCAAATCAGTAATGGAAGAAAAGTAGTTGTTTTTGATAACAGGCTGGTTTTCTATAGCAAAAGGAAGGACAATGGTTCAAAACTGTAACTATCAAAGGTTTGCCTTTCAAATCTCATCATAATTTGTATTCAATTATCATCCATTTTTTTACATAATTTATAAATTGTTATCTCCATATATTGCATTGTATCATAATAAAACCACCATTTACTTTTTAACCATACTTTTTCTTTATGATGGACTTTATTAAAAAAACAAAGTCAAGCCTGCTAAAGCTCTTAGATTTTTTTTTTTCACATTTAAAACAAGCCAAATTAGCATGCTCTTAAGATGTTACGTATAGCAGAGGCGCAAAAAAAAAAACTACTACCACCAGTTTTAAAACAAACTCTTAGACCATCTCCAACGGTTTCTAAAAACACCTTACTTTCTAAACTAGAAAAGAACAAAAAACATAAGTCTGAAGGCAATTTTTTTTAAAATGAATTTTTGTAAAGTGGTTTTGATTTACGGTTTCATGGAAAAAAATATGCACACCACTCATATTAGATCTTTAAGACTTTGTCAAAATAAAAGAGTCTTTAGTCTGGTAATAAATACCACAAGTGTCCATCCATTTCCCAGCCGTCGCAAAAATTCCCACCAAAGCATAGCCTTTGGGCGCTGACACAGTGTAGCGACTTCCACCTTTTCCACCAAACCAACTGGACGATCGGCCACTTGCAAATTTAAATTGAATTCCGTCAACCCAAGCACCAGCATTGACATGAAAAGCTTCGATGCTGTCTCCAGGATAAACATCTACCTCTGCCCTTCTTCCATGCTCCTTACCAATCATATCTTGAGTACCATCAAGCCAGCATAATTTAAAGCCATCCAAGTAGTCGCCATAATAGACGACTATTTGTCGTAGTTGCTTGAAGAAGTTATTTTTATAAAAAATCGATTGATAATGCTCGGTATTTTTAAGTCCACCTCCACCATAAGTATCACTTTTAATAACAGGCACCTCAATGCCAGGCAGATGCACTTCCCGAGAGGCGAAGAAATCACCAAGATTGTTTATTTCTCTATACTCTTGGTTGATACAGTCGATTTGAATGCCTAGCTTTTCCCCAGAATGACACCCACATCTTTCCATTATTTCATCTAAACCAATCATGACTTGGGTTTTCTGTTCCTGAATAAATTCAATATGAGTTTTGTATCTTCCATTAACGAACATTTCAATCATTGACAATCCTGCAGGAGCAGCTATCATCAACTGCTTGTTTTTCAATGGAATAAAGTTTGGTGCTGCAGGATTCTTTATCAGAGGACCATCTTGAGGTATACGGAAACCAGGATGAAAACGAAGTTTCACAATATCTGTACGGTGCCAATGTGATCCTTTTTCTGCTTCAACTGGAATAGGTTTAAATCCCGGTTCTTTCACCATAAAAGTGCGGTTGAAATTATTGTAGCCACGGGCCATGATACCTGATCCAGAATGAGGGAGTGTATAGGAATGCCCTACTTCATGTAGCTAAAGTGAATAAAAGAAGTGGTATTGTATTAGCTATTTTTATTTTAAAGAAAAGTTAGTTATAGTTACCATCGCACCCATCCCAATATTTAATGCCTTCCACCAATTACCAGACTCATTAGCATCATTAGCTACATAACGCGTATCGGTCACAGTGTTATTCATCATACTGGGTACAATATCTTCAATTGAAGTTGGCCAAGCATGTAATAAGTGCGATCCGAATATACCAAGCCTCTTCGTTCCTGAACCGCCCCCCAAGGCAGCATGAGCCACTACAACCTGCTTGGACACATCCCAATGCGAATCAATAATTAAAGCGGTCACATGGCAAGGCTTATTAAATGGCGGGGTGTCTTCTAAGCCATCCATTACAAAAGAGAAAAGACTGGGCACACTGTCATCCCTATCCTTGCTTTGTTGAGCACGACGAACGTCTCTTATTTCTTTCACTGTATGCTTCGATCTGATAATATGAACTTTGGCAGTGTTGCGCATAACACCTTTATCTTGCGAAGAGACTGTATCCGGTAACCAGGTTTCATCCAGTCGAAATGTGCGTCGACCCATACCATTACGATAAAGCTGCTCGCCACAGAACGCGGACCAAATATACCCAGCCATACGGAGTTTCTCGATGGCTATGTCCAACGTATTCTCTTTACGCTTTTCAAATGGAACATCAAATGAACCAGGCGAGTCTGAGCCAATAAAAATAGCAAGAGACAGCGGTGGGTTTTGCAATAGCGGTAAATAATTCAAGTGAAAGTTTAGTTGGACCTGATCCATGACGAAACTGATTGTGTTTGGTCCAGGTATAAGGTGTACAAGACATTTGAAGTAGGAATCGACACATGGCCATGCAGTTTGAGGAAAGTCATTGCATACAACATTTAATGTTGATTCGAATTCAGCAGTGCGATTTCCAGCACGGCCTTGAATCAGTAAAAATCGCTAATATGAATGTTTCATGAGATTTTTTTTATATTATGCAAAGAAGTGCAATATGCTTTGAAATGTACCTGGTACACGGTTTCACCGTCTTTTGCATTTAATATTTCAATATTACCACTCTGTTTCGTAGGGACAGGTGGTGGTTTCGGTAAGTTAAACTGTTGATAGGAATACATATTGTGCTTCTTTTTTTATCAAGAGTTTTTATGTGAAAAAAAAAGTAAAATTTTCAATTAGAGTCAAATGATGTGTTTATTTATTTGGAATACGAAATGGATTAAAGCATTTCAATAACAAATACCAAGCCAAGAATAAATAATATCAAGTTTTTAATAAATTAAAGCGTGTCTTCATGATGGAGAGTTGGATTTCGCGATCTTCAATCTGACCAAGTGTGATGGCCAGTGCGTCCTCACGCTCGTTTATTATGCTGCAAAGTCGTATCCGATCTGCCACATGCTCTTCTAGCTTGTGTTTCAGAATCGCAGTCTCGTTCCTTGCCTTAAGATTGGCTGCCTCCGACTGTGCCAGCTCCAAATGATCAGAGAGTTCAGCCAAGGGCTGGGCCTGCAGCGCCTCGGCAAGATGCTTGTTTAATTGATTTATTTTAACCGCATCGTCCTCTAAATGAGCTTCAGCTTGGCTCTGTCGCTCCTTCATTACATTCAAATCTTCCAAAGTACGTGTATATGCTTCGCGTGCTTCTTGGGCACGTAGCTGAGTTTCATGTGCACGATCTTCGGTGGCAACTAATGATTCTGCATCGTATATTGCCTTCTTCTCTAGTTGACGCAGCAATCGATCATTCGTTTCATTTTCACTCAGAATTTTGGAAAGTTGTTTTTCCAGTTCTTCACATTTGCCAGGCTCTTTCTGTAAAGCAAGGCATTTTGATTTGAAATAAGCGGCCTCCTGAATAGCCGCCCCTTTTATTTTTTCGGCTTCCTCTACTTGCAACAACATTGGCTCGAATAACTGTGGTATACTGGCCTTTACGCGGCGTAATTCTGTTTTAAGGGAAACGAGCCTTTCAAAAAGCTGGAATCGATTTTCGGGCAGCCCATCGAGTTCTAATAATAGGTTTTCGTCTGCTTCTGGCTGATCGGATCCCCTTTTAAATTCTTTGCGTGCATTGGCTACTTGTTTCCGCCACCAATCCTCCTTTTCCTTCATTTCCTCAATAATCTGGTCTCTTTGTTTTATCTCGTTTAATAAATCTTGTTTTTGGGGTATTTTCTGAATTGTGCTTCTTATTCCTTGGCGTGGTGGTCTTTTCGGTGGTATTTGTATGTTGGGTTGACTGTCGTTGATCTGATTGGATACCGATATATTGGGTTCCTTTGGTGGCGATGTGGCACGGACTCTCTTGAGTGCTGCTGCAGGAACAACCGACACGGGTCTCGATGGAGAGGTCTATACAAGTAAAATATTGGTATTGAGTACAAATCAATTGTATTATTTTCTTTTTTCTAATACAACTTACAGGAATAGGTTCTGGATAGTGAGAGTAGCGCACAGGAATCTCAGGAACGACTGAATCAGGAATAGGAGGATAGCTGATCATTCCACTATTCAAGAGATAAACATAATTATCATCAAGCTTAATGCGATCATTATCTCCACCTATAACATAGATTGTTTCCTTCACTTTTGTCATTGTAAGACTATGCTTTGGGTTTGGTCCAGAGCCTAGTCCTTGAAACTTGTACCATCGCCTAGCTATAAATGAGAAATAATGGTTTTATATATTATTATATCACAAAATAATAATAATAGCAAGTGATCTTACCTTTTATTCTATACGAGTAAACATCGTTCAGACATCCACCCTCTTTATCTTTACCACCGACAATATAAAAGACATCATCGACAAGAGCGCAGCCACACCTTTCTCTAGGAGTTGGTACGAGGCCGTTTGCATCGATTTGTGTCCATACCAGAGACGATAAATTCAATGTCCACAGATCATTGAATACAGCCTCACCGTCTGTGCCTCCAAAACTATAAATGATTTAGTTGGTGCTACTCTAACACGAGTTTATTATTTGATTTTATTTTTAACTCACATGTAAAGTGTTTGCTCAAAGATAACCGAGACATGGCCTGATCTTGCTTTTGGCGGTCTATTTCTATAATGGACCAGTTCCCATCTTGGGGCTTGGTTGACTGTGTTGATATTGAACGTAAAAAGATCATCGAAATAATTGTTATTCTGCTTTCCTCCCCAAATATAAGCTGTGTCGCTGGTCGAGGCAATCGAATGATCAGAACGCTCCATCGGTTTATATCCTTGCGTTTTAATACGTTTCCATTTCTTTTGTTCTAAATGTTGTGTGAAAAAAAGGGGAAAAAAAGTTGTAAAATTAGTTGCTATTGTTACAAACTGCTCAGTAGCCGAAAAATACTTGCTTGTGGTATAAAGGTATAACTGTCCATCGTAAGGTTCATCGTGCAATGGTTTACCGCCAAACACTAATTACTGTCATTAGAATCATAAGCTTTTTTTTGCTTTGTTTTTCAACTTTACACAGGACATGATCTTGAAGAGTGGCAATGACAGCTGCTGTTCTAGGACTGGGTTTATCGCCTGAGGTATTGGGAGTAGTTACTGACAAACTATCTGGAGATATATGTTAAGCACAAGTAGTGAATAAAAAAAGTGACTCCAGTCGATACTTTACGAGTGTCAATAAAAACAAGTTCCTTTTTAAATGAACCTCTGTAAATTCCACCATAGATTACAATGCTGCTCTCTCCAAAAGGAGCGCTGGCATGCCCAGTCCTGGGTAATACACCGTTAAGCTTCTTTTGTGACCAAGGATAGGCTGTCTTTTCACTATGTTTAGTTAACTTTGAAAAGAGTGACATTCACCCCTCCTTTGATATGTAGAATAGAAAAACAAGATGCATTATTTCCTTTTTGCGCTATCTTTTATCATTTTGCTGGTAAAGCTTAAAAAAGCAAGCCAATCAGAGAAAAGTTTTTTTTTTAGAGAAAAAAAAGTGGGAAAACATTGTATTTATTTAATAAGAAAGGAAATTTAAGGCTCCAAGCGCTTAGGATCACGAGGGAACAAGCTGGAACGACGAATGTTACCCAATGCAAGATAAAGCATAACAACACGTTCCAAACCAATACCACCACCAGCGTGAGGGGGTGCACCAATCTTGAATGCATCGATATAAGGTTGAATGGTTGAGATATCAATTTCGTGATGCTTGGCGCGCTCCTCCAAGAACTCGGGATCGTGGATACGTTGAGCACCAGAAAGAATCTCCTCACCACGCATAAAGAAATCATAAGAGTTGGAGTAACCAGGATTGTTGGGGTCAGGCATGGTATAGAAGGGACGAACAGCCAAGGGGAACTTGTCGAGAATATAGAAATCGGTGTGGTACTTCTCCTTGACCAATTTACCAAGGAATCTCTCGTTAGCTGTACTCAAATCCTCAAAGTCACCTGTCTCAACACCAGCATCTCTCAACATCTGAACACCTTCCTTGAAAGACAAGCGGAGGGTCTTGGGAAGGAACTCAAAGTCTTCAAATTCGTATTGCTTCTTGATGGTTTCGGTTTCTTTGCTGAAACGTTCCTTGAGGTTGGTGAAGATGTAGACAAACATTTCATCAAGAACGTCCAAAACTTCGTGATAATGTTCGTTGAAGGCCATTTCCATATCGAGACCCATGAATTCAGTCATGTGGCGATGGGTGTTGGAATCTTCAGCACGGAAAACGGGAGCAATTTCGAAAACCTTACCAAAATCAGCAGCAATACACATCTGCTTGTAGAGCTGAGGAGACTGAGCCAAGAAAGCGCTCTGCTTGAAATAAGTGACCTTGAAAACGTTGGATCCACCTTCAGAAGCAGTACTAATCAACTTTGGTGTGTGGATTTCCATGAAATCGCGCTCAACCAAGAATTCTCTGAACAACAAGCAAACAGCAGATTGTAAACGGAAAATGGCATGGTTGGTGGTGGTGCGAAGATCAAGAACACGGTTGTTTAAGCGGGTGTCGAGGTTAACACGAGACAACTGAGCATCTTCATCATAAGAACTTTCAGGGCGGGTGGCATCATCCAAAGAGAAAGCAAGACGAACATTGACTTCAGAGACAACGTGGATCTCATCAATGGCAAGTTCGGCACAAGAGACAGTGCAGCTCTTGACTTCCTCAACAGGCTTTACAATCTTGGCCTTGACAACAACAATGGATTCGCTAGGAATACCAACGCAATACTTGACCATTTGCTTGGAAATGGTCTTGTCATCGGCAGTAATGATACCTTGGATGGTGGAGACACCCTGACGGAAAACAAAGAAACACATCTTACCGCCAGTAGCACGAGAGGTCTGAACGCGGACACGAACAGTGATGGTTTCACCGGCACGAGAACCGTCAATCTTTGTGATGTCCTCATACTTGGTATCTGATGATATACATTTACTATTGCTCCTCCATTATAACACATGTTTCCTTTTCAAACTTTAATTACCTGTACGCTCCTGAGATTGGTTCATAGGGAGTTTACCATAACGACCTTCTGAAACATCCTAAGTCGGAAAAAAGAAAAAACACAGAAGAATCAATACACAGGTCCATCCATATCCCATTCTCCCATTTATACATACTACACTGTTGGCATCTTTCTCGGCCTTTTCAGCAGCAAGCTTGGCGGCAGTGGCAGCCTTTCTCTCGGCCTTTTCCTTATCCTTTTGGAGCTTCTTGAAAGCCTTCTTAGAGATGGGCTTGCCCTCATCACTAAGTCACATACTTAACATCCTTGTTTTTTCGCGTTTAAACTATTCAAGTACCATTCCCAACTTACTCAAAAAATTGTTCTTCGGTCTTTTGAGGCTTTTCCTCAACAGCGGGATCTTGAGCAGGTGCTGACATATTAACAAAGAGAAAGAATGGATTTAGCGTGGAAGAAAACAGATACAGAAAAAAAAGTTTTAAGGACCCGCAACTACAGTCACTTTTTACGTCATCATTCTTGATCCAAAGAACCTTAATTGATGCTATGATGTCAAAGGTACACAAAAGGCTACCAAAATTCGAAAGCATGTTACGCTCAAAAAAATAAGATGCTGATATTATTATGATGGAAAATATGTTTAATTTGAAAGAAATAAAAGACAGTTTGCAATAAAGCAATTGCTGATATTTGCCAATGAATTTGCGTACTCCGATTTTTTTTTGCGTGCCCTCAAAAATCTCAGATTGCACCACAAAAATACTTGATAAAACCCCCAACAACATCTCTTTGACCATATTATTATTATTTAAAATTTTAGAATATTATCCATTCATTCTTTATTTAACAATAACTAGCAAGTATTTAATCTGAAATATGGTATATAACTATTTACAACATTAGATAGATCGGTTGTGATATGCACTTTTGAAGGACAAAGCAGACGAATACTTCTTAATCAAGACTCGATCACGACCTTTTTTATAGCAGGGCTTCCATCTGAAGCTATTTCCATATTTCTTTCTTTGGCACTCCACAAAGTATTTATCCGCACTGATCTTCTCTGGTTCAATGGGTGTCACGGTGATATCTTCTTTATTTGCCATCAACTTCTTGTTTGTATACTTGACCCCATCTTCTGCATATTTCTTGATCCTTTTGAGTATAACCAGGTTGTCTTATTTATCATAACCGTCTACACATGTCACAATCTTGCTAAATTGGTTGTTTGTATTTGTAACCACCTCTACGTACTCCTCTTCTTGGCAAACTTCCTTCCCGACATGCTTCTTGAACGAACTTGCAGCAACGGAATAAATATTTCTAAGAGTCTTGCCAAGGGCAATAATTTTTTGTTGTTGTCTGCACAAGAAATAAGACAATGCCACAATTGGTTTCATAGGCTCCTTGCTGAGTACTTCATCGGAAATAGTATCAGTGAATAGAAACGATAGTCTTCTGCCCATAGATCCTGTTTACATCTTAAGAACACGTCATTTTTGTCTTTGGTAAGCTCCGTATCTCTAAAAGAATAAATAAGTTTTCATTTTTACTTATTTTTTTCTGCAGAAATAATGAGTCAGGTGCTCTTTCAGATAAATAATTAAAACAATGAAACCGCATAAAACAATGAACCCAGCGTCATCCTCCTTATTAGTACTATATACACCTACCTCTTTTGTATATAACAACATACTATATAAGAAGTGTGTTCGCCTTCTATCAATCAATGATCCATTATTTTGCTAATAAAAAGCTTAACTAAGTATGATATTGGAAGCATTACAATATGGCATTATTATTTGTAGCGAAGATAAGCATTTATGATAAAACTGCAATTACAACTCAAAGTTGTTTTTGTGATGCTTCCAGAACTGCTCTTGACTTCACTGCTGATACACACGCACACACACACACACACAAAGATATACTCTTGAGTTCCGAATATGGTAAATGTTATCGGATTGAAGAAAAAAGATCTAGCCGATTGACTTTCGAAAACGATGAATTTCTTGGTACGAATAAATCTGGCAATTTTAAATAATTACCTAACTTATTGAAAATCATAATAAATTATTTAAATTGGTAAAACCCTCTATAATAACAAAGCGATCGAATCGAATCCAAAGGCATCGTTGTATATATTTATCATTTATAACTCAATTTAGTTCACTCCGTTAAGAGAACATATTGAAGATAACACACACCAACCAGGTCTAAATACATTTTTAAAAAAGGAATCACAAAGAGAAGAAAAAAGAGCGATGATGACGCATATCTCTTTTTTTTTTTAAACGGGGTTTCTTTTATTAAAATATAGCGCCATTTTAGTGCCTTTCCAGCATATTTGATATTTCTTTAAAATACCAAATATTGTTATTATTTCGCTGCAATACAATATAAGTTGTGCCTTCATGTAGTAACATATATTGAAATAGAGTAAATATTTTTAATATATTGCTTATTAAAATAATGTTTTTTGCATATCGCCCATACCATTTGCTAAACCTTAATAAGTTTGAGTAACAAAATATGTTGCAGATCACTCATCGGTGATATCATTTATTACCAAATATGGTATAATGATCTTCGACTTCCTGAAGGTCATGGACAGCCCCATACATGTTGGCATAAGTACTTACTGCGAGGTTAACTATCTAACTAAATTAAATAAACCTTATTCGATCACTACTGTGAAGGATAAGCGATAAATAAAGCAGAAACAAAAGATATGACATATATTAAACTCCTCTATTTCCACTGCTCTATTTTTTAGAAGAAAAAAAAGGTAGTGCAAAATACAAACTTGTCCTATTAAATTTGATTTTAATTTCTTATTTCAAACTTTGCTCCTTTTTATATTTTAGTCTTTCTTTTTCTTGTTTGTTATTTTTTTTTCTTGAAAATCATCTAAAAACAAAATGACAGTGGAATACCATCGACTGGGAAACGATCCTCAGAATGGTCTAATGTTAAAATATAAGCTTGCCAAAGCTATCACCTTCATTAGTTTGGCTGCCATCATGAGTATAACACTATCCTCTTTTCTCTATCCAGGTAAAGCCTCAAATGTAATATGTTGTAACAAAAAAGAAAAAGTAAGTTAATCTCATTTTGATCCGTATAACCTACATAGATTTGTTCAGTTCATCTGAATCCGATACAGAAGCTTCATACTTACCAAATGAAATTATTATACCACCAAGCGAAGATGGTAGTTATACTCCTCCATCACCGGATAGTGCTCTTTTGGATGCGGTAAAACGTGCTTCCTCTCAAGACATTCAAAAATACTCTCAGCTAATAAACCAAGTGAATGGATTTACTGATGAATGGGACTACGGTCAAGAAAGTGGCTGTGGAAAATGGCAAGAGAAATACACTCAATTACATGAAAAAAGCTTGGAGATCTTAAAAAACTATCAAGATGGAGTTTTTCAACCGGGAATCACAAAAGAAAACAGACCAAGATATATTTCATACGTTTGCACGGCCATTGAAAAGGATAAAAATAGGGGTTGTGGAGGGCTTGGTGATCGGATGAATGGTAGATATTTATATAAAAAACAACGTGGGAAAAGGCACTCATAGACAACATTTAATTATTATATTAGGTATGATTTCCACATTCTTTTATGGCTTGTTAACAGATCGAGCTTATCTTTTGAATTGGGATGAGCATAACCCTTTGCCTTTGGAAACAGTATGGGAGCAACCTTCCATTAATTGGACCCACAACCCTGTTGAAATGAAGAAATTATTTGACTCAAAGAACAAATTATTGGGCTATCAAGAAGTGGCAATGCTAAATCAAAAACTACCTGTTATTACGAAAACAATACTCCCTAAAGGACCCAATACAGATTTTAACAGAATTTGGAATCAAACGTTTGTACAGGTTAGATCTAATCGAGGTTACATTGTCAATGTTTTCAATCATCACGAGGGGTATGCTCAAAAACTCAACGAGCTTGGTCTCACCAAAGAAAATGCATTCAAGTGCATCACAGACTATCTATTCAGACCCACTATTGGAGCAAGACGATTTCTAAACGCTTATAAATATGCTTTTCAAATGGACTCTATACTTTCTATTGGTATTCAAATCCGAACCGATGACAGTGCTTTGGCAGATCCGAGTAAAGATGTTAATGACTTGGATAAATGGGTCCATTTCTTTCGCTGTGCCTCCGAATTAGCACAATACAAAATCAAGCCAAATCAGCACGTGGTATTCTTTTTGATAACAGATTCACATCATCTGAGGGATCAATTTGCTTTACTCAATGACAACAAAAAATTATCTTCTGTCTATTTTGGAGACATTGCTTATAAATCTACAATGGTTGTTACTGGATTACCGATCGAGCATATAGAAATTGATCAAGTCAGCCATAAATACGGGACTGCAGAGCAGCGCAAGAAAGCAAATATTGAACGTATGTTACCGGGATCTAGCAGTGCATATATAGAAAACTGGCTTCTCGCATTCACGAAATACAGAGTTATTAGTCCCCAAGGTTACGGCAAAATGGCTGCATTTTACTCTGGACATGATTATACTACCATTTCGATACCCAAGCAGCCTTCACCACCCCCTACATGTTCCAACGAAGAAGCATTTATTAGCTATGACTGGTTAAGCGAGCAATGGAGTTTGGGATAAGGTTAATAAACACGCTTTCATTAGACATATTTACATAAAATATCCTGTCCATAGTGTACTTTATTTTTAATACCTACTTTAAATGAATATATTTACATATGCATACTGTATATGTTTTTTTATGTAAAAATGTGATCTACTTAAGCATGCTACTATATTTTATTAAGAGTAGCGGTATCCTCAAATCATTACCAAGAGATTGAGGTAATTTAAATGTATGTTGTGAATGATATTAATATCATAAATGTTGAATACGGACACGCCTATTTTTTTTTTTTTTTAAAAAAAAAGATCAGCCAGGTCTAAAAATACACTGGGTATAAATACCACTATTCTCTCCTTAAAACTTACTTAGCCTCTTAATAAAAATAGCTTTAAAGTCGATCAAAACTCAGAAACAATCAGAATTTTTTTTCTGTCACTTTATGAAACTCAAAATTATGAAATAAAATGAAAATAAAGTGGTCTTTTTTTCCACCAATTATTCTATAAATAAAAAACATACACATTTTGTGTGTTAATTTTCAGTTAATCACAAATCTACTATTAAATATTACAATGATAGAACTCGGATTTATCATTATCATTATTATTAGGGTTGTAGAAGTAAAAAATGTGTTTGATGCTTCTGAGTA
The DNA here is from genome assembly GCA_024140375.1 of Backusella westeae. NCBI lineage: Eukaryota > Fungi > Mucoromycota > Mucoromycetes > Mucorales > Backusellaceae > Backusella > Backusella westeae. Next base: position 68,597 of record VCJG01003934.1, on the reverse strand, counting down.
ATGAAATGAGAGAAAAAGCATGAAAGTTTTCTGTAAATTCTGGTCCGAGCAACACTTTCACAGTCGTGGTTTACTATACACACTACATTATACGACGTTTGATTTGCTGGTTAAATGTTTAACCGGTTTTAGATACAGAGTGAATAGTACTTAACTTTGAAACTTTCAAGAAACAGCATCTTGGCGCAGTGGTAGCGCGTTGGGCTCATAACCCAAAGGTCGCTTGATCGAAACAAGCAGATGCTACATTCTTTTTATCGTTTTTGCACCTTTCGTCAATAAGTTTGCTTTCCTGATTGTTTTTCCAGTAATTATCTTTATTACTCTATTGATACTGTTAGGTTTTAAAGATTCTTGTGTTTTGCAGTGAGCACCAACTAGTTAAAATATAGTTACTATAGATTCTTATATAAAAGATAACCTTTTTATACAAGAAAGAAATAAAGAAATAAAATAAGAAAAATAAAGATAATAAAAAAACACAGAATTACAGAATTAAATAAGTATAATTCTATGGAACTTCACAAGAGAATAGACAGAGTAAGCCTCAATGCCAATAAACAAAACAGAAATAAGAACAAAGAATGACAACACTTTGGTGGTCAAGAATATATATGTGGTTGATAATAAAAACGAAGTTACTCCTTTATTGAGTGAATAATGTTCTGGTATTTATAATAAATCAGATACCAGCATCGGTTAAAAGAAATAATAAAATAAAAGATTATTACAAATATAAAATAGAAAAAGATAGATAGAGATCTATAATCAATCCATGTGGAAAGATGAATATCTTCCGAATAATATCGAATGATAAATATAAAAGATACAAAAGTAAATAGATAATAAAAAGGGGATAAATGCACAAAATAGGATGGATAAAGTAAATATCCAGAGTATAGAATAGAAACAGATCAATAAACTAATAATAATTGTCTTGTGTGGCGATGATAAAAATGAAGTAATAACCTCGCATGAATATAAATTAATATATTATCAACGTGGAGTACAAAAATGGAAACAGGTAGATAAACCAAAAGCTTGGATCAAGTATAAGATACAGTCACGGGCACTATGAATATGAGAGACGTAACAGAAGCAAGATTTTATGGTACAAAAAGAATTACGTCAAAGTACTAGTAATGGAAATACCAGCCTACGAACTCGTAGACTATCAAATGACACTATGCTCTACTTGATTCTTGAGTAAGAAGGTAAAAAAAATTTTTTTAAAAAAAGAGATGATTTAGACCAATGAAAACCATCTGGTTATATACCGCTTTTCATTTGGTCATGACGCCAGAAAGATTTTTACTTTAGATCTAATTTTCTTGATACACAGATTTTAATACGGAAATGAAGCACTTATCGGAGTCTGTTCCGCCAAAATCCAGTTTAAAGTTTACGGATGTTTCTTCCGCTTGTGAATTTCTACAGGTACTTCTGGGTGTAGGTCAAAATGATCAATACATCAAGTAGTTAACTTATACTATTTCAAGCATAATATCTGATAGTGTGCGGAATTATTAAATTGGTATTTGTTTCTTGTTTTTTTTTTAATATCCATAAAGAAAACTTAAAAACTCCCAATAAAATGAAAAAAAAGTTCATCCAGAATATTATAAATTAACAATGCTCGGAAAATCGTTTTGTAATCGAACATGTTACACAATATTGTACTTTATGTGGTTGTATTCTTCTGTTTATTTTTAATAATGAACGACTTGAATTCACTGTAAATCTTTTAATCAATTTGGATATTATATTTGTATCGTGAGGTTTATCGATTCAAGAATATAGTATAGCATAGGATGACACTACTATTACTAATTAAACAGTTAAGAATATAATGCGGAAAGTATTTTAACTTTTGCTTATTAGAAAACTAAATGGTAAAAGCTATTTTATTTCTTTAGTCAGAATTTATCACCCGCGAATACAAGCGCCATTATGTCTAGGTAAATCACAAAGTGATAGTATTCTCAGTTTTGAGTAGAAACATAAAAATATCTCGTTGGTTTTTTCCTATTCTCGATACCGATACTGGTAGAGCTTTGCGATAAATTACCGACAAATCAACATTGTGGTGTAATTATAAGTTTTAGGTAGTATATTGCACTTAACCTTAAATATTCAAAAACGTGTCTTCTCTGATTGCTATTACGTAAATAATATAATTTACAAAACGAACAATGCAGTTAATATACTCCTTACTATTATTAAATGGAGTATCCTGTAACTGACGTTAATTATAAAGATGACATTTATTGAGGGAAATAACAATTTAATAAAATACATCACGTTTATGAGTGCTTCTATCAAAAATAAAAAATGAAAAACAGTTTAATAGAGTATGGGAAAAAAGTGTACCAAAACGTTAATTTATTTGGCGAAATATTTTTATTTAAAACGTTAAAAAAACAATTTCACCTCTTTTTATTCTTTCCTACAATTCTATAACAACATACATCCTCTCACTAGCATCAATGGCACCAAAAGAATTACAAGTGCTCCAGGCCGAAGAAGTACGCAAGCATGCCTCAGAGGGAGATCTTTGGATAATCATCGATGGAAGTGTATATGATATGAGTACCTTTATTGATTTGCATCCTGGTGGCGTATTCCCAATCTTGGAATATGCTGGTAAAGATGCTACAGAAGCTTTTTATGGAATGCACAGACAAGAAGTTCTTTTTAAATATGATCGTTATAAAATCGGAACCGTCGCTGGTGTCGAACCTCAAATCTCACTCAATGTTCCTGGAACTGTTTCTATGGTTCCTTATGCTGAACTAAGCGCATGGCAAGGATATAAATCACCTTATTACAAGTAAGTTTAAAGAGAAAACATGTATGTATTTCTGGTACTAATATCAAATCAGAGAGACCCATTTCAAATTTAGAGATGCATTGCGTAAATTCCTCGATCCAATCATGGCTGAAGCCCGCCAGTTAGAAGACTCTGGAGACAAGCCCAGTGATGAGATTCAAATGAAGTTAGGAAAAGCTGGTATTCTTGCTGCTAACTGCGGACCAGGACCATGGTTAAAGGACTACCAACTTCCTGGTGGTATTAGTGGATATGAATTTGATTACTTCCATGAACTCTTGCTTCATGCTGAATTTGCAAGATTTGCTTCTCCAGGTTTTGAAACCGGTGTTTTAGGAGGCCTTGCTATTTCAGCCCCTACCATTCTAAATTTTGGCAGTCCTACTCTTAAAGAAAAGGTTATTCCACAGGTTTTTAGCGGTGAAAAGAGAATGAGTCTTGCCATCACCGAGCCCTATACTGGATCTGACGTTTCTAGCATCAGAACAACAGCAGTGAGAAGCGCTGATGGAAAGCATTTTATTGTTAATGGCGTAAAGAAATGGATTACGACAGGTAATAAACAAAACGGTATTTAATAGTATATGTAATTTTTATTAATATAATTATTTTATTTTCCACAGGATGTTGGGCACATTTCTTTTCTACAGCAGTAAAAACAGAGAAAGGCATTTCCATGCTTTTGATTGAGAGATCAGAAGGTGTTGAGACCAAACTTATTAGAACATCTTACTCTACATGTGCTGGTACTGCTTATGTTTCATTTGAAAATGTATGTTCTTCTTTGGTATTTTTATGGCCTGGAAAATACTTATTTTTTTTTCTTTTAGGTTAGAGTACCAGTAGAAAACCTTTTGGGTGAAGAAGGAAAAGGATTCTTTTATGTTCTTTCAAATTTCAATCATGAAAGATGGAGTATGCTTGCCAATGCAACTATGGGTGCTAGATTGGTTATTGAAGAGTGCTTCAAATGGGCCAACCAAAGAAAGGTTTTTGGTAAACGCTTAATTGATCAGCCAGTTATTCGTAACAAGTTGGCTCGTATGATATCATCTATGGAAAGTGCTCACAGTTGGCTCGAGAACCTAACCTATCAAATGGATCATATGGATTACAACGAACAAGCAGCCAAGTTGGCAGGACCTATGGCCTTATGTAAATACCAGGTATCAAGAATGCTTCATAATGTCTCTGACGACGCTTGTCAAATTTATGGTGGCAGAGCTCTTACCAAGACTGGCATGGGTAGACAGATTGAAACTCTTCAAAGAACATATAAGTTTACATCTATTCTTGGTGGCTCTGAGGAAATCATGGCTGATCTTGGTGTTCGACAAGCTCTTAAGAACATGCCCTCAGATGCACGCCTCTAAGTCATTTTATAGACATATAAATAAGCATAGTTATAAAATAAAAAAGTGTACAAAAATACCAGTCTTTTGTAGTATATTTTTAATGTTTAATCAAAGTTCTAATTATCTGTTAAAGTCTACACTTTGTTGATTCATTGTTAGTGTCTTCAGTACCATCACATTCTGAAAAAATCTTCAATCTTTTTCTTATTTTGGGTTGTGTTGTGATCTAAAGAGGTCATGCCTTTTTTAGGTTGTATACAGCCCTAATTTGGGTATAGAATGTTTACTCCTATAAATGCACTTTAAACTTGCATCCCACAACATCAGTGAAATTATTCTTCTTTACTTTTTATTTTTACTTTTTTTAATTATTATGGAGCGAGTTTACATGCATGATAGACCCACTTGCTGTGGATTTATCCAGAGTGAGATTAACACAACGATAAGCTGTTTTTTATGGGGTGTACGTACTCTTTTTTTAATATTCTATTTGAATATCAAACGAATAATGTTTGAATTTTATTTTAATAATGATAGGCACTTAGTTTTTATTTCGCTGTTTTAGCTTTTCTAGGGAAAAGTCGTAAGTTGATTCATTATTACGATTGAACCAAGTGCAAAGCAAGACATCTTTGTTTATTTAAAATACATCCTCAATATATTTTTTAGCATTTTATTCTTATATCAACACAGTTCCTCTTGTTGCTTTTGGGGCGGCTAATCTATTGCTTGGCTTAATGGCTGTGGTTGCGTTCATCATTTTTGTAATGAGGGTAATGTTTTGAAGATTATCTGATTAGGAAATTGTTACACAAAATATTGACTTTCAATAGAGCCGTGCCGAGAAGGAAATGAAAATTCAGTTTGGAAATATTCATTATTGCCACCGAAATAACCGTCTCGCTAATGCAGTGGCATTGAGTGTTATCGCTGTTTTAGTAGCAGCATTAGTTAGCTTTATTCTTTTCGTTTCCGAGAAACAGGATTTTTTAGATTGGTGCATCACTTCATCGACGGGTTATGTAAATGCTACATACAACGAGGTAAACATAGCCTCGAACGCGACAGCAATCAATTTAAGTACGTCAATTGACTACTATAACTGCGAGAGACTTTTTCAAGATGAAATCAAGTGGTCACTAATGTGTTTGGCCGTCTTATTAACAGTATACGTAAGTAAAAAGAAAAATACGGATGAGCGCTATTGTTGGAAATATTAATGGTTTGTGAATTTGATTTAGTTGCATTGGGTTGTTATTATCTATACAGTCAGATCAAACTATTTCGCATTCGAACCAATTGCAGATGCTATTATTTTTAGGGAATTCCCACATATGCCTCATCCACATCCTGTGATTACAGAACTCAATAGTATTCCTCCTAAAAAAAGAAGCATTATCTCTTTAAGCAATGTCAAACCTTCCAAACTAAAGATGCCTAGGGACTTTAAATTATTTCAAAAGAAAACAGTGAATGGAACCAAACTACCAACACAAAATGACATGGAAAAATCGTTTCAAAATGATATAGCTAATGGGATAAATTCCGATGTCAACCCTGCGGAAGTAATGACTGCTGATAGTCATAGCCAAAGTGGAAATGTCGTTTATTTTGAAGAGAATATACACAGCTCAAAAGAAGAGGTGATGGAGCCAATAGAAAATAGACAAACAGAAAATAGTTCATCCACAAGGCCTCCATCCTCAGCTACCCTTGTTGATATGTCTAATTGATTGTATCCATAATGTATTTTGTATTTTTTTATTTAATAAATCCTATTTATTTAAACACCTAAAACAATGTTTTTACAAGTTCAAAAGAGACTTCTCAAGTACAGACCTCTATTTCAAGCCAATACTGAGACGATGATTTTTATTAAATATGTATCTTGGTGCCTTCTCCCATTGAACAAAATGTAGCATTGAAAATTATAATTTAGGTTGCTTGAAGAAGCTCCAGAAATAGAACTCAGTATTAGAGTTGTGAGAATTTTCAAGCCAACTTAGAATGGCCTTAGTATTTATATGTACCAGATGATGAATGATCGTGTCCCTGTCCTTTTATTGCATAGTTATTGTATCGAAATGCCTACTAGATGAAGTTTCAAAGTCTGACAGATCAACTCCGCCATCTGACACGTGACCATTGAGTCCTTCCAGTGCGATGAATCAGATTGGTGTTATGTTTAAAGACAAAGGAAACCTCCTCTCTTCCTTCCCACACCAAATTAAGGGTGAGTTATTGTTTTTTTTCTTATTGTTATCTTGACTATTATCAACAAAATAGAGATGGATGGATGGATATACATATGAATGGATGGATATGCTCTATTTTTTTCTATTTTTGTTGAATTTCCATTTTTGTTGAATGAACAAATGCTGACCGATTTTTCATCAATTTAATTAATTAAAAATTAAAACATGTATAGATTTGATTTAAAATGGGTCGCGTAATTCGTGCTCAGAGAAAAGGTGCTGGAAGTATCTTCAAATCTCACACCGTTGGCCGTAAGGGTGCCGCTAAGCTTAGAGTTTTCGACTTTGCCGAACGTCATGGTTACATTCGTGGTATCGTCAAGGAGATTGTTCACGATCCTGGACGCGGTGCTCCCCTTGCCAAGGTTGTCTTCCGTGACCCTTACAAGTACAAGCTCCGCACCGAGACTTTCATTGCCACTGAAGGTATGTACACTGGTCAGTTCGTTTATGCCGGTAAGAAGGCCTCTTTGAACATCGGTAACGTTTTGCCTTTGGCTTCCATGCCCGAAGGTACCGTTATCTGTAACGTCGAAGAGAAGGTCGGTGACCGTGGATCCATTGCCCGTACCTCCGGTAACTATGCCACCGTCATTGGTCACGGTGACGACGGTAAGACCCGTATCCGTCTTCCTTCCGGTTCCAAGAAGATTATCCCCTCTACCTCTCGTGCCGTTGTCGGTATCGTTGCTGGTGGTGGTCGTATTGACAAGCCTCTCTTGAAGGCCGGTCGTGCCTTCCACAAGTACAGAGTTAAGCGTAACAGCTGGCCCAAGACTCGTGGTGTTGCCATGAACCCCGTAGACCATCCTCACGGTGGTGGTAACCATCAGCACATTGGTAAGGCTTCTACCATGGCTCGTGACTCTCCTGCCGGTCAAAAGGTCGGTTTGATTGCTGCCCGTCGTACTGGTCTCCTCCGTGGTACCAAGAAGGTCAAGGACGCATAAATCAGTTAATTTGATATTGTTCTACTATAAAACACTAATAAATAGCTGCTCTTTTTTCTCTCATCATGAAAGGATTCAGTTTGTGATATAGAGTTATATGGATATAATGCGGGAACAAAAGCACATCGAAGTGTTTTGGGATGAATAATAGGGATGTGATTTACAAGTAAATGGGAGAGGGTTTGCTAGTGAATATTTATGAGAAATATGTAGTTATATATAATGGGTTAGTCGTATACCTATGAAAAGATAAAATTGGTATCCAAATTTCCATATACTCAAGATTTATGCATATAAAAATGCGCACTTCCATTTACTTTTACTCCTAAAATGGCTGATGTTGAGTTACGTGTAATTATGTAATGGAGGATCCGTCTTAGTTTAATCGGAGCAACTGCACTTTTTCATGGATATTATTATTAGGATGGGAAACTTTATTTTCATATCATTCTAAGAAAGAAGTCGATACCAGCTCTGTTTCTATTTTAAAGGTTTTAAACAGTTATTATTGTCGTAGATGTACAATATTCATGGGATACATTTTAGTCATTGCTTTTAGAATTTCGACTTGTAAATATTTATTTGAGTTTCCAATCTGTATATGATATTTAATTTCTCGATTTCTTTTGGCTACTTGAAGTAGATTTGTATTCAAGTCTATATAATTATCAAAACATTCAATACTTCTATTAAGATGGTACGCTATTGATAGTAACCAAAGTATCGAAATGGATTTTATACTTAAATACCGACTTTAGTGAGTTAGATCAAATTTGACGTATGTACACTAGATTTTATAACGAAAACCTGGTAATTGCATAGTGCCAAGGCATATAATGAAGGTATCATCATTACTCCTTACTTAGTAGAACAACTGTGTCTTTTTCAAAATTACCTTTGTATTTTACAAAAATATAAAAAACCCTTAGACAGTTGATCTTGTTATCAAAATCCTAACATTTTTTTCTTCGGTGAGAATATAATATATCTTTATTTAGATATCATTGTAGCTTTCTTTTCTTTCGAAACTTTTTAAAACTCATTTTGTATATAAATCTATTTAAATTTAATAAAACATACGTTCGATCGCCTCTTCATTCACGCTTTTGTATCGATTCTATTTAATGATTATAACACCAAATGGTTCAAGTAAACTCATTCTAGTTTATAAACTGATATGGATGTTAAATCACAGAACAATAAACTTTTTATTTTCTCCTAATGTCATTCAAGGTACGATAGATGTTTTGTCTATAATAATTGACTTTTTAATCTCATGTGTCAGTTCTTAATTTTTTTACCCAGATTTGGTACTTTTTGGAGCAAAAATATCTTGGCATTCAATAGTATTACCAATGCAATGTTCAAATGTAAAATACAAGTTGTTTAAAACTAATAACCAACAATGACCTTCATTTTCATTCATTTTTTTTATTTATTTCCTTTTTGATGAGATATTAAAGTTATAGTTACAGTTTGACAGTCGTTTGACACTCACTGGATTAATTTGTATGTACGGAAAATGTATGAGCACATTAAAGTTCAGGTAGAATAAAAAAGAGAGATGTTTAGTTATTTTTAAATTATGGAAAAATGTGATATGATATTTTTATCATCTTAATGCTACTTTTATTATTATATTCCGTGTGTATATCTTTTTTTTTTGTTAAACATAATAACCGTACTGTCCGTGTGAATTCCTTTTTGTATCATTAGAAATTCTCATCATCTCGGCCCTACGTCGCCTGTCCGTGTCTGTAGGTCTGTAATGATGATGGTGACGCAAAGAATATCTTTTGTTTTCTTCCACACGAGGAACAGGCAAGTAGATGGGCTGAGCATAGTACATTTGCTGCTGTTGCTGCTGAAGAGCCAGTTGGAGTTGGAGTTGTTGCTGATATAATTGTTGATAATAAAGATCGATTTCTTTCATAGAACGTCTATTATAGTAGGAATCCTTATCGTCGCTGTGTATATGCTTCAATGAGTGCTTTCGAAAATAATCTTCGGGTGCTTGATCGTCTTCCGTTAATGGTGTTGCTGAACTTGAACTTGATGCGCGGGAATGACTCATGCCCTTCTTTGTCCTTGTTCCATCTTCATAGCTGATGGGACGTACTTTTGAACGTGGTGGCAATGGGCTCTCTGTAGTAGGATACGAGGTTGGTCTTGGTACCGGTTTTTCTATAAAAGATGATCAGAAAAGTGAAAATTTAATCATTCTAATTGTATAAAGGATAGTAAAATAAATTAGATGACTTACTGTCGGAAGTTTCCGAGTCATCAGAATCACTAGGCAGATATGAACGAGATTTATTCTTGTACTGCTTAGGAATAGGGCTATGCGAATCTTTTGGTTGTTGATGATGTTGTACTTGTTGCTTTTGATGATGCTGCTGGGGATGACGGTATTGAGGTTTAGCTTGATGATGCTTATAAATTGGTTTTTTATCTATTTGTTCAAGGTTAATTTATCACATTATTTAATTTATCACCATCACTACCTTTATGATGAGTGTGCTTCAAATTCGCACTAAGTGCCTTTGCTTCCATTTCCATTTCCTCAACAAAAGGCTGGCAAAATATAATGCTCTTGGACCAATGTTCAGCATCTGTATCATCCTCGTCAGGTGTTTTAATGGCTTTAGCCAAAGCTAAACGCGATAGATTTTGGGCAAGTGTATCTGACATTTATTTTTTAACTAAAAAATAATAAAAGAAAGAAATAGCACGAATGTGAAAAAGAAAAACAATTTTTTATTCTATTTTATATTTATAAAACCAATTCTTTTGTCCGTTGTCATAAGCATGCACGCACAGGCCATCGTTATTCCTTGTGTGGCACTGAACACTTCCAAAAATAACTCTTCAGTCCACCAATCAAATAATCATTTCGCTATATAAAATGACGTTGGTTAAAACATGCGTCTCTCCTTGTGCACAAAGAAAAAAATCTATTCCATTTAACCAATTAGAATATAAAAAGCATACAGATGTTATATATATAGCAATTCTTATTTTCTTATTACCATAGCATTCTTTCGGGTGGGTGATAGAAAGTTTCACTTTAATTTTCTTTTCCTTTATACAAATTTATACCATCATGTGACATTTCCAGTTTTGTAGATCTCGGCTTCCGGAAGTCATTACCCCAAAAGAACAAAATTGACTACTACTAATGTACGGACAAAACATGTAAACATAAAATATAAAGCGAAATTTCTCCTATACATAAAAGAGGATCTGATTTGTCACTCTCGGTTTGGGAGAGAGAGAGAGGACGGCGAAGGATGATCTTTATTAGCTGTAAAAATAGTAATAAAACAATATTAATAAAACAAAATGAGAGAGGAGGGGGGGTATATATAATTGCTTTGGCAAATACAAATTTGATTTCTTTCTCTCTTTTAGGACAAATGAAAAAAGAGGATTTCAAAAAAACGAATAGCGCAGAAATTTAAGTATAAATATAGCCAGAGTTTATATTAGGTACATTAACCAATAAAATCCATTCCAGAGAATCCTTGCATGTAGCTATTAAGCGAGACAGTAACAACTCAAATTCACTAGATCCTGATATCGAAGTTGTACCAATGGTGGACGGTGGCGGTCGGTTCATCATCATATTCTCATTTTCTTCCGGTGTCCCAAAATGAAGTACCAGTTGACGTAGCGATTTTACATTATCGATTAATTCCACTAAATAGCGACTGCGCCAAACCGTACTATCCTCAATATCTTCGTAGATCTCTATCCGGTTAATCTGGTTCCATAACGACTTTGGCACCCTCCCGATCGACGTTTCCTTGTAAAATCTTTCTCCTTTTTTATTCGTGTTTGACATTGTCATGATGGATCGCTTAAAAACCAAAGTGGACAAGTTTTTCTGGCTACTCAAAGCACGATACACTTCAGACGACGGTACGACATGTCCCAAAATCAACTCACTAATATCAAGCTTATCCAATAATTGTTTCAACAAATGATCCCAATTTTTCCCTGAGCAACAAGGGCATCTCAACCCTGGATTCTGACCCATAAGCTCCAATTGTCGAATTCTTGTTGGTCTCGGTTGTTCCAGTGTTTTTGAAATCAATGCAATTTTGTCCTGGAGCATTGTGCCTTGTGATACGAGTGAGGCAAATCTTGTGTCATAAATAATCCCTAGCTTTTCAATATCAGGGCAAGTATTTAATAAGTGAGTCGTATTGTTGATATTGGAGTCATCTATATTGACATAAAAAAAAAGAAAATATTTTTAGTGCACTGTTTTGTGTGTGTACATGTCGCGGGTCTGTGTGTATTTTTCTTACCTTTTAAGTCAAGTGACGAAAAATCCAACACCAGTTGATTAACATGACGATGAAAATCTAAATTCAGGCGTTTTGACTCTTGGAGTAGTTGTGAGATTCGGTGACGATAGGGATAAGTTCGATGTATACCCGGGAAATTGATAAGTAATGGCCATGGAGATGTCATTAAACCAGATGCGATACGATGCCACGAAGAACATACCATCGATATGTTTAATAGTTCTATTTGTGAGCACATACAGCTTGTTTGCCGAGATTTTCTGGTTTTTTCATGTGGACAAGCAGAGGCATGTGTAAAAACAGAAATAAAAAGTTCTACGGGGAGTTTATTCATTCTAAACAGAAAAAGTGCAGAAACGTAATATATATATAAAGACCCAAAGTGACGGACAGAGGAGAAAGAAAGAGAAAAGATGAGTTGTGTACAACACGCAATATTATGTATTAATATATGGAAAATGTGTGTAATCACGTATCCGTGTATTTGGCTACTGATATAAATATGAATCAATTAAATTTTAAACTACAAAATCTCTCTGTATTTATATATACACATATGTAAATAAAGAGACTGGGCCACATGCACGGTCATATGGTCATATTACCTCAAGGTAGTACAGAAGAACATCAATGTTTGCTTTTGGTGGTATGAGAGACTCGTAAGCAAAATATTACTTTTTTAAATATGAAATAAATACAGCTAAATGTTATTGCTTAGTATATAGATCATACATGAACATCTGGTAAAGTAATATTGGTTTTGTCTTTGTCAAATGACCTGAGTACTGAAATGCACTAAGTTTGTTTAACGCTCATATATACAACGTCCGTTAAAAGTCCTCTTTGTATAATATGACTTGTTTGGTAAAGCACAAAGAGAGTTGAATGTCGGATTTTTCTTTTTTGCAAGGAAAAAAAGCAGTAATAGTAATTTTTCAGTTGCGTAGTACGACGATGAAATAAATCTAGATCAAAA
>VCJG01003934.1:14331-24974 GCA_024140375.1 Backusella westeae | reverse complement strand
ACTTTTAGAAGCATTGACCCAATGGTCTTTGCAACGTGCTTCCAATTCGAATATATTTGAAATACATGACACACTTGAAAAGCAATTTTTTCTAGTGTCCCAAGCTTTTGAAGAAGCCAGCGTCTCAATGAAGTATGTTGATCAACCAAAAAGAAGCCATGTAACTGTTTTTCTCACCTCTTTTCTGTTTTCTTAAATTGCCAATTTAGCGATTTGCAATGGATTCCCAGGCAATTATAAGAATCGGTTTCTACAGCAATGATGGAAGCTCCTTCTCCAGCCTCTCTGGATCAGTATTTACCTCGTATTCGCGAGGTTATTGTCCAGTTACTACATGGCCTGAAAGGAAAACAGGCTTCGCTGCGGGAAAGAGAAAGAGAATCACGTATAAGAGCCTCAGAGTCTTGGAACCGAGAAGTGCCTTTGGCGGCGCTAAACAGAGGAAGTAGTGGATCACGTATGATGTATCCACCCTCATCCTCCCCGCCTCTTCCACCAATAGCCTCGCCTCGTATGAATCCTCACAATAGTGAGTATGACCCTTGGGGAGGCATGCCCCGTCCCGCTATACCAACCAACGACCTTTCTTCTCGTATCATGTCTCCTAGAAACGGTTCCATTTCGTCAAATAATCGACCTTACTCGCCTCCTCCTCGAAACCATAGCAACCAGGGCTCACCTTCACTGCACGCAGCCGCACTTCCTTCTTCTCCCCCTGCAATGCCTCTTCCCACCCGCTCCACTTCCTCAAACCTCTCCAAAAAGTCGCCCACGCTTGGCTATACAGCCCCAGCGCCTCCCCCTCCTCCTCCGCCACCACAGCCCTCAGTATACCCACCCGACAATGTTGATGAAAGCGATCCCAGCACCGCCATAGCCCTTGCAGCATTGAAACGCCAGGAGAACTTGGCACGTAGATCGTCTGTCCGTCGTGCGTCTATGTTTAGGGGCAATGGCGATAATCTCGGATCAATCAATGGAGGAAAACAGCGCTATTATGACAACCCGCCTCCTGTGCCCAGTTTACCCGGTCAATTCAATTCGAAGGAAACAAAAATGGAAACAGTATCTGAAACACAGGACAACGACAATGGTAAATAATATCAAAAGAAAAAGAAAGAAAAAAGAAGTATTAACTTTATTGTTTTGAATAGGCCTAACATTATTCCTTCAAGTCGGAAAACAAGTGAAAAAGATCCAATATCAAGGAGAAGTCAGTTTGCCCGCCTTAAATATGCTATTTCTCGAGAATTTCAGTTATTCTTCTCGACAAAGCGATTTTCCACAAATTTATATCCGTGACCCCACTGTGGGAGTGTCTTATGAACTGGTGGAATTGTCTGAAGTAAAGGATAAAGCAGTTATTTCTCTCAACATAAATGGTAAGCAGTGCTTATTTCTTGGTTATATGAAATATTAATCAAACACTATAACAGAGGAAGAGGAACAAAAGGAATCTCAAAAGGAATGGTTGGCTGAAATTAGCAAATTATTCAACAAGGAATTAAGCGAAACAAAGCAGTCATTCACTGAACAAATGGAGCAACTGAAGAAGCAGATGGAGGAATCAGCCAAAGCAATGGATGAAGCATTCAAGTCGAATCCTCAAAGTGCCGTCACGGTATCAGAGGCTGCTCCAAACGTTACAACTTCAAAGGACGCTTCGGCTAATAGCAAATTTGTATCAAAAGACAAAATCGATGTACAATTAAACGAAATTCAAACGTTACGCCGTGATATTGCTGTCCTTAGACAATTGGAAAGCGAAATGAAGGAAGGGACTGCTCATGTCATCCAAGAAATCAAGGATAAGGCTGCTGCTGTTATGAAGCAGGCATCCGACAAGACAGAGAATGGCAATACTTCGGCTGCCCGTCACCAACTAGAGGAAGGCAAGACGACATTATTAGAAAAGTCGGAAAAGGTCACAACGAGATTAGAAGACTTGCAAGATACGATTGATCAGCTTAAATTGGATGTCACACAACGCAAGTGTCGTCCTTCTGAAACTCAAATGACACATTGTGGCGATGAACGTAAAGCCCTAGCCAAGGAAATCGAAGAGTTTAGTCAATTCATTGCTCAAGTGAAGCCCAACTGGAAGAAGACGTGGGAACAGGAGCTCCAGATGATTGTAAAAGAGCAGCAGACACTAAAGGATCAGGAATATTTGTTGTCAGATATGAAGGATGATTTAGATGCTTTGTGCGAAGTATTCGACCAATTAGAAAAAATCTACGCTTACCAAGTAAAGACAAAACCGGTTATGCGTGAATTTAGAGTTGCACTACCCGATGAAGGATACGAGGGCATGACAAGTGTATTTAAACAGGTCGAATCCATTGATGTTGATCATAGTCGTCGATTACGTGCGATGGAGCAGGCAGAAAAGATGCGACAGCGTGAACTTGCTAACCGTATCGATGACTTTGAAAAAGAACTATCGACTTTTGTCGATGCTAAAAAACTAAAGAAGACAGGAGGTGCATTGGAGATTGATAGATTAAGAAAGCAAAAAGAAGAAGAAATGTTAAAATCAATGTATAACAGTCAGAAGAACAAAAACAATAATCCCAGTCCTGATGTAGAATAGACTTTATAAAAACTTATGCTTAAATATAATATAATATAATATATACATATAAATAAATATACACTCATTATTAATAATAACTTTATAAAAAAAAAGCTGCATTCTTTTTATTCTGATACAAAGGAGTTGACTGCGCCTTATTTGGCATGTAAGATGATCTGGATAAATTCGGAAAAAGAATAGAAAGAAAAAAAAAAGACATATCAAGTCTTTTCTTCCCTTTCTTTCTCTTTCTTTACTCTATTTCATATTTTACTCTGTTACCATTTGATTTTTGAGACATTTTATTTAGACTAATGTCGTCATTACATCTACCAAATATATTTCATACCAAAAAGACATCATTCGAATATAGTCGAAGCAAGCGCTCGACCATATCGCTAACAAACGATTTGATGAATTCTGACTCATATTATTATAATAACGATAGTAAAACAAATACACTCTCAAAAGTAAAAAGATTCGGCTCGATGCTGATTAGGGGAAAGAAAAGCGCAAGACCAGACGTACATGTATTCACATCACCGCGAGTAGATACCGCCAATTTACCGATGAGTAACGAATCTATTACCAGCTTGACTCATAGTTCAGATGAAGAGAATTTGGAAACACCTGTTGAGGCTGTGACTCCTAAGGATATATCCTATGCCGAACCCATTGCCCGTGCGGCGTCACCGGATTCCGTATCAACTGACACTGAAAGAAATTCCACGTTTCCCAATGATGTCCCTGGTGCAGATGTGAATGAGTACAAACTCAACCTGGCATTGCTGGTTCAGTGTCAATTACATAATGCGTTTGACCAAATTGATGCAGAAATAGAAATTGAAATTGCTCAGAGCCGTAAAAAGATGTTACAGACTATCAGCTATGTCCCACCTCTTTATTCATATTGAATGTATATTTTTTTATTGTATTATTATTTATTTGTTTATGCTTAGTAAATAAAATATGGTTATAGACGCTTGTAAAAAGCACATGTGCCTTATGATTTTTTTTTTGTCCCCAAGAAAAGCCTAGTTCCAGGAACCGGAAAAATACAAGAAGCTGGAGTCATTTGAATGAGAAAAAAAATACAGTTTTTTTATGGTCATAACATGATTTTTTTTTCTGTAACTCCAAAAACCAATCCTTAGTTTAGATTTCATACAGAAATGATGTCTTGTATTATATCTTTTTTTTAAGTATCAGAGGGCCCTTTCTTTTGTGATTTATTAAAATGAGGCTTTTATAAAACTTTATTTTTTTTTATATAAATATTTACTTCAACTTCGTCAAACGTTGTCAAACGTTGTCAAAGGGATTTATCTGTTTTATATTTTATTATAATTATATAATCTTACTAAAAACGACCCTTATGGTAACCATAGTCACATGAAACACATATCTTGCATGCTAATTACTCTGCTTATAATGTCGCAAACGCATGCATCCCGGATAGACAATAGCTTTTTTTTTTTGCTTTTTGCTTTTTGTAAAAGTAATGGTTAAACACAGCCACAGATATTGAAAGGAAATACAAAAAAAATAAATAATAATAACAGAGCTGAAATTAAGATCTAAATATGAGGCGTATTTTAAGATTAAAAGCAAACTAGACAATAGTTGATCCACAATTAGCATAACAATATTTTTGGTAAGATGTTTAAGCTCTTGATAATTAAGATTTAGTTAAGAACATACATATATAAAGTTTGAATTTCAGGGTCTAAACGTTTCTTGCTGTAATGAAGCTTTTACTCACTTTACTCCAAATTTTTTTTTTTTCAAAAGTCGTACAAGTGGAAAAGGGAATGACTACCTTGAATACATATTTAGAGAAAAAAGCTTTTATTAGAAGATAAAGTCATAGATATAAAGTACGGTGTTTCTGATTTTTGCGTTATTAGTAAAGATTAAGTCTGGGGGGTTTCAATAGAAGCCTTATCTGTCCCCTTTAAGCTTGAAGCATTTTCATTCTTTTCGACCGGTTCGTCTTTGTTGGTGTCAGTGATATTATAAGTAACAACAGCAACTAGAGGGAATGAAATAAAAACAAGTAGCCAGCAAATCAAACATTCCCATCGTAAAGGAATATTTGCAGCATCAATACCAAAAGCAATGGCAGCACCAGCCGACTGCGCTGCCTTGTAGAAACCAGCATATCGCGCCAACACGGAAGAATCGTTAGACATAGCTCCCATCAACCAGTACAAATAAGATTGATAGATAGCATCACTAAAGCCATAGAAAAGGTACAAGACAAAAGGTTTTGCAAATCCAGGATCTCTCCAGCCAATTGTTGCAGTGAAATCATTTTCGAAAGTGAGTTGGAAAGCCATACCTCCGGCCCAAACAGCATTGATAATAACAAAGGCAACACCTAACCCAATAAGACCACGCTTTCTGCGATTGAAACCTTGATAATCCAAGATCAAGCCAATCAATAAAGATCCAACAATCTGCATTGTCCAATACATTGTATCATTTAGAGCTCTAGCGGAGGCATCAAAATAAACAACATTAACACGGAATTGGTAAGAATAGAACCAATTCGAGGCAAGAGATGCTGGGAAAATAAAAATCATGCGCCAGTCTTTCCATACCAAGAGAACGCCTTTCAATTCGGTCTTCCAATGAGTAGCCTGTTCAATGGCGACATGAGTACCATCCTTGCGCACAACGTTAACAGGGTGAGCAATGATAAGTGAAAAAAATATTCCCAGGATCATTATAACAACAAAAGCAGTGTAGGTGCCTGTTGAGACATGTCCAGAATCGTTTTCAAGATTGAGGGCCAAGGCAATGATAGATCCTAGAACACCACCTACATTAAAAATAGCCCAGAAAATAGCGACGTATTTGCCTTTATTTTGTTCATTCGGATAAGACATCATGATGGCGCCTTGAGCAGACCAGAAAACACCTGCACAGCAGCCAAGAATAACACCAGCAGCAATAACAAAGCCTGATACCTCCTTTCGATCATAAACCCAGAAAGAGGCTGCGTAGATGGCATAACCAACAGACCCAATCTTTTTTTGTAAACAAATAAACAAAAAAGAATAAAAATAAATTTAAGGTTAGTTTATGAACAAAAACTGTCATTGTGATACTTACAGTTAGCGTGTATTTAACTCCAACAGTATTAGTGAATGTTCCAGCGAAAAACCCTACAATAGCAAAGCACCCATACAATGCTGCGTTTGTGGTGTCTACCAATGCAACGTTTGTACCCATGGATCCACCAGCACCCAGACCTGATAGGGCATTAAACATTCCGGGACAACATAGACATACAAGTCCCAGTAATATGACTTGTATTAACGGTGTATTTAGTTTCTGAAGAAACGAAAGAGGCATGATCAATTCCACACAGTACTTTTTTTAAAGAAAAAAAAAAACGAGAGAAAGAAAAAGTTAGTATTAATAAAAACATCTGTTGATTTTTTTATTTATACTCATTAATAATAAACCTACTAAATTAGTTATTATAAACTTGATATAGTCTAATCCATTTTTGAAGACCATGCAGACTAAGTTTTGTTTTTTCTCAAAGGATTATGCTCTTTGGCCATTAAAAATAGTTCAAATACACCAGGTAAGGCAACAGAGTGAAAAAGGGTCTTGATGTATGTCTATTTCTGGACCCTTAACTTTTGGATTATGTCATTCAGGGTTTTATGGTACAATCCATTACATTTGTCATTGATCATTTATTGTAAAACGAAAGTTGTGCCCTGTATCATCCGGTGATAACCTTCTTCTTTTCTCTCTGCCTTGTGCTTTGATTTCTAAAAAAAAAGGATATCTTGGGAAAAAGATGAAGGGTCTAACGTAAATTTAGCTCAGTACATAGATTATGCTTTTTTTGAAGAAAAACATTGTCGAATTTTATTATTTCAAAACAGGTCTTTGCTTTAACATAATTTCAGCCCATATTCACAAAAAACTATATTGTTTTATGACATTACATTGCATTACTATGTTATAACTACAATCTGAGTATTATAAATAGTCCAAATAACGCTTGTTTTGTCAAGTGCGCATGATATGTGATCTGGCCTTAAAAGGTAGTTCATGCAATATTATAAATAAAATCTACAGATCGTCCTCCTCTTTCCCTGGCGTTGAAAAGATGTATATATACAAAGAAACTTCGGAGTTAGGCTTAAAGATATGCTTTATCTCTTGTGCACGTGCCAAAAAAAACTTGGCATCTACTTTTAAAAACTTTTCTTTTTGAAATCAAAACCAATCTTAATATTTGTATTCTAGCAATTGCATTGTATTATAAGCACCAGAACTTCCTTAAACTTAGTTACTTTATCCCTGAGCTAACGAAAAACAAAACAATAGTAGTGACCAAGATTTTTATATGAGTCATCATCTGCATTAGTTATTTCCGTTCATTTTTCCTTCATGACTTGTGAGACATAATTAGTTCTGCTGTTATAATTTTTCATAATGCTTTTATTGAAGCTTTTAGCAGCCAGATTTAGCATTTGTGTACTTTCCATTAGCACTATAAAAATGTCATTACAAGTCCATATTCAATGTCGGGATATTGATCAATAATAGAGCATAGTTCCCACAAAAAAAAATTTTTTTTGGCTATTTTATTGTATTCCCTTCAAGTGTTTGTTACACTGCTTCTAGCGCGTATTAGATAAACATTCTAAAACTCGTGCCCTTTGACTTCAAGGTATGGGGTCTCTATTTTTATTTTTAAAGTGATGAGAAAATCACTTTATCTTTAAATTTTTTAAATGGGTTTAAAAGTTCTAACTTTTATTGTTCGTGGCAAATGTCTTAAAACAAAACCGTTTGAATACTTGTACAAGATTTAAAAGCACATACACCTCTGGTGTATTTCTTAAGCCCACTGATCAAATGAACGTGATTGTAAGCGTTGTAAAATGTTATGTATTCATGATTTCAGTAACTGATGGAAAAGAAGAATACTTGTCAAAATCATTCAACCAAATGGCCATAATTCATACTATAAACGTAGACAAGAATGATAAAAGCAATTAATTAGTGACCCTAAACAGTAAGGCATAATTTGAAAAAGTAATCGTACAAACCAACTTTTCTTTGCCTGAAAATATGAGGTAATATGCATTTAACTATAAAAATTACTTTACAATAAAATAACTAAAACAATAACATATTAGGTCTAGGAAGCTCATTATAAATCATGTAATTCAGTAGAAAGATACTCTAGTTCAACCGGATGATGAATTATTCAACAAAGGAGTTCCCACAACAACCATCAAGGCTTGAGAACAATGGATTTTTCTTTGAGAAAAGATAAATAATATTATTTTGATATATTTAAATGTCTAAATCTGTTGTATTATAATGTACAAAATGTGGAAAATATCCCTGACTAAGAGATTTGGTATAAATTAGGACGATAGATTTTCTATATAAACTTTTTCATTCTCCTTGAAGCTTGAACTGTTATCACCCTCAGCCACCTGCTTCTCTTCATTTGTTTCACTGACATTATTAGCAACAACGGCGATAAGAGGGAATGATACAAAAACGAGTAACCAGCAAATCAAACATTCCCATCGTAAAGGAATGTTAACGGCATCGATACCGAAGGATATGGCAGCACCAGCAGACTGAGTTGCCTTATAAAAACCTGCGTAACGTGCGAGTAAAGACGAATCGTTAGACATGGCACCCATCAACCAATACATATATGTCTGATATAAAGAATCCGAGAAACCGTACAAGATGAAAAGAACAAAAGGGCCGCCAAATCCAGGATCCTTCCAGCCAATAGGTTGATCAAAATCATTATCAAAAGTAAGCTGGAAAACATAGCCTCCAGCCCAGACAGCCATAATAACTAAGAAAAGGAGGAATAATGCTAAAATTCCGCGTCCTCGACGGCTCATACCTTGATAGTCTAGTAAGTAACCAATCATGATAGACCCAATAACTTGAAGGCCCCAATACATAGTATCATTCAAAGCTCTTGCAGAAGGATCAAAATAGACTGCGTTGATTCTGAATTGATATGAGTAGAACCAGTTGGAAGCCAAAAAGGCAGGAATAAGACAGAGTATACGCCATTCTTTCCAGACTAAAAGAACGCCTTTCAATTCAGTTTTCCAATCAGACGCTTTGGGAAGAGCTACACGAGTTCCGTTTTTGCGAACGACGTTTGAGGGTGAAGCAATAATTAAAGATAAGAAGATGCCAACGACCATGACAACAACAAACGCAGTGTATGTTGCAGTAGAGACACCTCCAGCTTCATTCTCGAGATTAAGGCCCAAGGCAATGACAGAACCAAGAATACCACCAAGATTGAAGAGGGCCCAGAAAATGGCGACATATTTACCCTTGTCTTTCTCGGACGGGTAAGACATCATGATGGAGCCTTGAGCAGACCAGAAAACACCAGCACAACAACCAAGAATTGAACCAGCAGCAATAACAAATCCGGATATTTGCTTGCGATCATAAACCCACATAGCAGCCGAGTAGAGAGCATAACCAATAGAACCAATCTATTTTCATTAGTTTACTCAAATTCATAAATGCAAGCGCCTCAGAAACTTACTGTTAAAGTATATTTCACACCAATGGTGTTAGTAAATGTACCAGCAAAGAAGCCCACTATAGCAAAACACCCATATAGTGCTGCATTTGCACTGTCTGTCAATGCTACATTTGAGCTCATGGAGCCACCAGCACCCAAGCCCAACAAGGCATTAAACATACCAGGGCAGCAAAGACATACTATTCCCAGTAGAACAACCTGTATTAAGGGTGTGTTGAGTTTTTGTAAAAAAGAAAGACCCATAATAGATTTTAATAATCAATATAAGAAAAAACAAGATAATGTTTAAAAAGATATGTAAAGAGACATTTATATATATACGAAAATAACAGACATAGTAATCTATGCCATTTTGGATGTAGATGCAGCTGTGTTTCTTTTAATTAGATAATAATGTCAAATTATAGTCTACATGGAGCGAAACAGCGATGATTAAAAAAAAAAGGGTCTTGACGTGCAATCGCCTTTGGACCCTTAAATCAAATATCTTATAATTATGTCATTTCAGGGTCTTTTAGCGCCGTCATCCATCACATATGACGAATTATTTGTCGGTTTCAGAGCTTCGTCGTTTCTGAGATTTAAAAAGTAGTGAATTAGATTGAAGGGTAATCAAAATATGTTTTTTAGTTCAATGCTGTGCATTTGAGTGATTATATTGCAATAGTTTTTTTAGAAAATAAAGAAAACTTTTGTGGCGTAAAGAGAAAAAAAGCCTCTCCAGTAAAAAAATTGGTACTTTGATACAACAAAATACGTGTATGATGTCAAACTTATAGTCAATTGATTCATTACCCCTCTCTCTTTTTTTTATTGTTTCTCAGTCTTCCATTTCAAATGAATTGTAAATAGCGAAGAAAAACATTGCTTCTCTTTTAAGAGAAAATAAACTGACTTGAGTAATTAAAAGAATATCATGGAAAGCTTCGTCCATTGTTACATTTTTTCATTATCTTTGTCATGAATAGTTTGATCAAAATAAATCTTTGGATAAAAACCAAAAAAGAATTCTTTTTTCCAGAAAGAAATAAAAAATGGAGACAAAAACAAAAGGAAGCTAAAATATTCAATAAAGCGGGGTAGGCTTCTGAGGATATCATTTTTGGGTGGAAAATTAATTTACCGTGATCGAATCCCCCTTTTTTATCTACTTTTTAATCCCAGTGAGCAAAAGCGTGGCAAACAGTGGAGAAAAAAAGCTGCTCAATACTTAAACTCTATCGTACCCATTTCAAAGTGCGTCATTATTTTCTGTGGGGAAACCAAGTCTACAGCCAATCTCTCTTCTTACCTTTAACATAAGAATTAAAATACGACTTAAATATCGACGTACCTGCAAAAGTAAGTAATGGCATCTCTGATAAATATAAAAATAACGCGTGTCATCGCTATCTTTACTGATAATTTTATAGAGCAGCAATCTTAATGAGATAAAGGCTTTGATAAAGATTATTTGAACCTTAATTACACAATTCACTTTTTTTTTCT
>VCJG01003931.1:18732-28934 GCA_024140375.1 Backusella westeae | reverse complement strand
CTTTTTTTTTTTTTTAGAGATAGATAAAAATTCACAAACTGCAAATAAACAAAAACTTTTTATGAGCACGATATATGTCCAACTCAGCAGTTCGCTCCTTTATAACCTTAAAAAGTAAAAAAATAAATTCATGTGACACCATCTCAAGTACTCAGGCCAATGCTCCCAGTTCAAGGCATTGGCCGTGGCAAAATGTTAAATCCCTTCAAGCTGCCATTTATCGATGATATTATTGGTGTAGTACCATATATTAGGTTGCTGTCAGTGTATGGGATATTATAGCAAGTGCTACTGATTCACTAGCAGTCACTTTTGTTTTCTGCTCGCACACAAAAATACTGTGAGAACCAACTTATGACGGAAGATCAAATTGCGGATTTAAATTGTTTAATAAACCAAAAGAAAAAAAGAATATAAAAATAAATTTGATGTATTTAATCCATCTTCGCATAATTTGATATGAATACATATATCATTACGATACTCTATACATTCATCAGCGTAAATGTTGATGATCGCAATTTAAATCAACTTCAAAATTTTCGAATCATGACGTTAGACATGAGGACTGAGCATGTGTATCTAAATAACTAACGCTATGAATAGGACTCTTGACTTCAAACATTAAAAGCAACATTGATACTTGGACGATAATGCTGTTTAGTTAAATAATCAAACAGGGAATATTTTTTTTTCTATTCAGAGCCGTTCTAATTGGATTAATCAAACCATTACTCCAATACAAAAATTCATTATCTTTTTTTTTTGAACTAAATTTTATTAGGATTCGCCATGTGTAGCTTTTGATACAATCAAACGTCATGTTAGTACCAAAAAGTTACATAATGAAAGCATCAATAGTTCAAATATAACTGTGTACTTGTATGCTTTTGTAGGTAGTTAAACGTGTTTCATTTTCTTGAAAGAGTCAGTAACAAATAATGTGGTAATTGTAAGTGACTACCTAAAAAAAAACTACTTTTGTTTCCTTCGAAATAGAATTTTCATTTTGAGTAATAGAAGGCCTCTTTAGTGGGTTAACTAGAGCAAGATCAAATCTTGTGACCATATTGACTATTGGTTGGAACTTATTATTCCATTAAAATTATAGGTATAGTGTAAAGAGAGACATAAGAATGAATCTTTTTACTCGGGAAAAAAAAAGGAATTTTGGGGGATAGATAGCCTATACCGTGAAAATAAAAAAACGAAGCAAAACTAACGTCTGGCCATAATGGAGAATCTGAAAAAGGCAACTATACTCCAATTCACAATCAATCAGCAGGATTCGAGAAAACAGTAAGAGCAAAATTCAAGGATGCGCACAAAGAACGAAGTCACCACTGACCGAATTAACGCACATGATCTAAAGATATAGTGGATTAAGACCATCCAAAGACACAATCACAAGATATAAAAAAAAATATCAAATCCTCGCAATACAGTTTTGGAGGAAGTAAAGAATTGAACACATGGGATATGTGAAAGCATTGTAAACGCTAAACATTTGGTGAGTAAAGCAATAGAAGAATTGTATTACAGTCGATCCATAAAACGCAGTGATAAGTGCAGTACTTGTAAAGAGCAACAAATAAATTTCGAAAGATGGTTATAAAATCATTGACATGGATGAAAATCCTTAAATTGAAGATGAATCAACTGGATCTGGTAATGATGTCTTTTTTTGAAACAAACAATGGACTGACTACAATGACAGAAACTTTTGGTTTCTTAATAGAAAGATTTAACTTTTCCTCAAATTTGAAGAAAAGACATGAAGGGTTGCAAACGTGAAAATTTAAAATGTACTAATTTAGTATTTTATTGGATTTGGTATTAATACCAATTCAATAGTGGGCTACATTGACCCTATCGAATAGGGTCATTTTCGAATATGCCTGACTCGTTTGAGATATATTCGTGTTGAGGCTGAATTCAACAAGATGGATATTTCGAAGACGAATAATAGCAGTTGGACTAATCATTAATACAATCAAGATAAAAAAACAACCAATAAGGAACATAAAAAGTATTGTTCGCTATTAACAAGCTCAGCGGAGTCGAGCTTACGAGCGCTCAAAAGAAAACAAAAACGTTGTCCTGCTTACAAGCGGTCGTGGGTATTATGTCAAGGGACACCTGTGCTATGGAGGGAATCAGGAAACCGATTCAGTATCGTTGTAACACAACCGCAGCAACAACAAACAAGCATTACATTTCTCAAGCACATTTTCTAAAATCTGTAACAATCAATTAGAACAACCATCAGTTGTCACTAGAAAAGAAACAAAAATGCACTTGTTTGCATGAAGAGAAATGTTTATTTTCAGTATTGATAGCAATGCATGAACATGGTGCTCTCTCCGATCTCGCAATCGGGTTTTTTGAATTTCCCATTTTGCATTTTTGTGTTACGTTTTCAGAGTTTGAATCCAAAAGCTAGTCCCTTAAAAACTGACATATTTAAAGAAAAAGCCGCCAACGTTATGAGCAAGGAACCAGGTTTTAGAGACAGTGATCTTCGCTGCGAAATTTCTCATATCGCCATGTCCCAAACTAAAAACAATTTATAAATGAAAGAACAAAATCAACGAATAGACTTTTCAGATTAAGCGGCTGAGTATTTGTATTAAATCATATCTACTGTTCTATGCTGAGCAAATATACGAAATAACCAGGGGTCATGATTTGAAAGTAAATTTATGATGATAGATATTATAAAATTGAGGATTGATAACATAAACATGGTGTACTATTATATTTCAATATTAAATGGGGGAAAGTTTCATACATAATTTTTCAAATAACTATACTAAGATAAGTCATGATCGTATACTAATGCGGAAAATAGTGGATTGCTGATAGCCATATATATTCAGTAAATAGTCTTTCACGTTAAAAGCATGTAGAGTGAAAGCAAGCTTTATTGGCCATCAAAGAAGAATAAGGGAAAAGTTGATATAAATTAAAGAACGAGGAAGGTCTTGTAAACTCGGGATATTGATAAGAGCTTCCGCGAAATATGCTCCCATAATGCTGGATTTGGAAGTAGCTTGGATGGCAGATACCAACAGTCAAAAAATCGATTACGATTTAATAGGGTAGAAGTATCTTGAGAAGCTATGTTCAAGCAAACGACGATGAGTCGCTACAGGATGAAAAAAAAATCTACAGTATTTCTTATTGAAAATAGTTTTATAGAATTGACTCACGTATCGAAGGACTTTTAAAAAGTAGAATAGAAAAAGTTGAAACCAACAAAACATATTCTATATAAGCATCTGTTCATGTTACCATTAAATATAACGCCTCAAAGATATATCCCTTCTATTTTCCAAGACTTGATGCATCCGATCATTATATTGAAAGAGACATGACAAGACTTTATGATTGTCTTCTGCAACCCTGAATGTATTTTGAATATATCAAGTAAAACCCATAACTAAGTATCTGTATTAACAATAGGACAATCTCAGTTCTTGGAACACTTCTCATGGTCATAGTTTTCCGGAATTCTCCACAAAAATCAATCAGTTGTATACTGAGTTTAAACAACGTGGTCTTTCCTTTTCCTTGCGAGAAGCGAATAAAAAAAATTCAAGTACTGGTGGCCATACTTTGTAAGTTAAAGCATTTTTTTTTAAAAAAAAAAAGTACATACTTATTCATCCATTTGTCAGGTTTTAAATATTGATAGCACCAAGGGAGCTTGGCTCTTTGATAGCAGATGCTTTATTAAACCTTATACCTATTTATGGTTATTAAAAGCTAATTGGATAGGTCAAACGGGGAATATTTCAGAGTCACTTGAATTTTGATCAAGTTACGGTGGTCGAATGTTCTTTTTTTTGAAAACGAAAAAAAAAGATATTTTTCTTTTTTCTTGATTTCTATTGTTCTTTATCTATACATACATATATTTTTATTTATATATTTCAATTCTCTTCTGCAGAATTCGATCAGATTATTCACAGCTATTTGAAACGACTAGATATCGATAACTATATCGGAATCAATTTAGACGCTCGGTCGTTTTATTTAACACCATGGATATGATCGCTACTGCTGCAACACAAGAGTACAGTGGTGGCATCATAATTATCAGCTATATCATTGCAGTTATTGGAGCACAAACAACACTCGAATTACTTACTAGACGCACCCATATTCATGGATTCTATAATTGGTACGACTTGAGCAATATGTTGTGAATGTGAATTCTAATTATATGATATATATGTCATTTAGGTTCTTGTTAACCTCAGCAGCATTTATAATGGGTGCTGTTGGTGTTTGGGGAATGCATTTTATTGGAAACAATAGCATGTCACTGCTAGTAAATGGTGAAAAATATCAACTATCGTACAAAGTAGGATACACCATAGGAAGCTTGGCAGTTGCTTGCGTATGCATGTTTATTGCATTTGCTTTTGTGGGTATCACCGAAGAGGCCTCATTAACAAGAATTGCCCCTAGTGGTATTTTCGCTGGTGTAAGTAGTTTGATCGTTTGTTTATTTTCAATTCTTTTAACGCCAAAGAATGTTTACTTTAGCTTGGTATCGTATGTATGCACTATTTAGGTAAACCTTCCCTGCAAATAATTGATGGAAGTCTAGATGAATATTAAACTTTGAGTATAGGTCAATTTGCCATTGACTATTTTGTGCTAGTTTATGAGCCAGGGTATATTATTGGAGCCATCATCATTGCTTGTTTTGCTGTAACCGTTGCATTATATATATTTTTTAAGCTGAGAGAAAAATGGATGAATCAATGGTATAAACGATTTGGCTGTGCCTGTTTAATGGCCCTTGCTGTGTGTGGTAAGATATCAAATATATATATAGTTAACGCCAGAAAGAAATATAGACAGATGAAGAGAAAGTAAACTACTTGATGGCTAATGAGTATACGGTTTCTTTTTTGTTATTATCAGGCATGCATTATACAGCACTAGTCGGCACTATATTTTATAAACCAAATATAAGCAAGTCACCACCGATTCCCAAGCTACATACACCAGCTTTAATTGGTATTGTGTTTGCGATTATTATTTCAGGCTGCATAGCTCTTTTATATATCATCATACGATCGGGTTTTGGGACATTGCCTCTACCTCGGTATAAGAATCAAAAAAAGAGATTGATCTTGAATAGCGTTTTGTTTGATACAATGGGTCGAATTCTTGTTAAAGTAGATGGTACGATTCCAACCAAGGAGATTGCTAGTCATATTGAGCTGACTGTAAGTAATGGATTATCTAAGCAAAAACTCGTATTGACCTTTCCATTTTAGGAATCTCACTCTGAGTTCAGCATACGCCATCCACTGTTTATCCGTTTACATGAAACCATGATTCAGAAGGCCACTTTTCGATCTACCGACAAACGACAGTCTGTTGTCTCTACAAGCTCTTCGATTACTCGATATGATACCATGGAAAAGTCGTTTTTGGAAGCAGCTTCAGATCTTATGGAGGACCTTCGATTCCAGGAATGGAGTGATATTGGAATTTTAAGCGACATTGTTTTAACGACTGATGTCGTTTCGAAAGCTACCGTTTTTTCAAAACGCAGTTCATTTTTACGAAATTCTACAGGTTCCAATTGGTCAAACAAGATGTTATCATTGAAAAAGACTTCAACGTTGGTTGAATTATACAAATCGGATGATGAAACTGACGTTTATCCTAACAGCAAAAAAGATCCGTTTAAAACACGAAAAAGACAAGTCGATGATGAGGAAGAAGGTATTGAAAGTAACGCAACAATTGTTATCAATTCAGGAAATCCAAATCGACTATCTGCAGGACAAATGTCATCATCAGATGAAACTCGTATTGAAGATTTGAAATCAATGAGCGATCGACTTTCGGTTGAAGACTCAGATGGAGAAGATAAACACTTATTTCTTGTCAAGCGAATAACAGATGAACAGGTTGTTTCTCGGTTATTGTCACAGGGATATCGATTTGCTGAGCCAGTTTTTATATCTAAAACAATGGCCAATAAACTTCGCATACCCACTGAGCACATGCGCCAATCTTTTAAAAATATGCAGCAAATGGCAGATTCGATTTTCGTCCTTACTCAAAATAATTGGCACCCTTTTATTGAAGGACCAGCACCAAATCCAACCAAGTTCACTGCATCTACCAATCCCACTGTTTGCGTTGGTGCCTTTGTATTGATTGGCGAGGATAGTGAATTACAAGATATGAATATGACTGTCGAGAAGTGCAAGCCATTCAGCTTTCCAAGTGTTCAGCTCGAAAATGAAGCGGGTCAGCCCCAGTCTCAGTTGGATCGAAGCGAAATTGATTTTATTTGTAATCTCCAGGGTCGCAGTCTTTTCGAAATTGCACAGCTTGACAGTATATTGGATGATAATAATGAATTATATATACCAACTCGCCAATTTGTTCAATCTTTCCAGCAAGCAGCACAGGAATTGATTAACCGTACATCATACAACAAGGTGCTTTATCAAGATTCAAAGTTGCATACCACAATAATGGATTTACCACCATTTTCGCTTACAGCTGGACCCTGTCAGATGATTGTGTTTAAATCTTTTGTAAACACTCCAGGTACTTTAACAGCCATCAACCACACACCCTTTGATCCTTTCAAGTGTATTCCTTTATCTATTTATAAATCATTCTCTGCGTTTATTACTGACCAGGCAGCCAGTATATACCAGATGGGTCACTCAAACCATTCTCATCCAACGTATCTTATTCAGCAACAAATGTATCGACAGGCAGGCTACAAGTCGCCAGATAAGAAAAATCCGAATGAAATATATGAACTGGAACAATTCAACTCTGCAGACAATCTCTCCAGTGTATCGAATGATCCATTCTCCCTACGCCCACCTCCAAGAGCAAAGAGAAATCGATTCAAGTTGACAAACGCAATTTTAAATAACACGCCCTTTGACATCGTTCTTGATACTTCTGCTAAGGAAGGAGGAGATTCGAATGGAATTGCAGGCTTGACACTCTCACCTCCTCCACCACTGACAGTGTTGTCTACAGGGGATAGATTCTGGTGGATCAATCCATTAGTTGAAGAAACTATACACAGTAACATGTAAACATAATCTCTTTAATATATAGTTTATTCCCTTGATTAAAAAATATGTAAATACCCCCTTTCCCCCCTACTTTTACTTGACAATTATTACATTAATAATAAACCATATTTTACGTGCTTTTATTTATTTTTTAACTCGTTCAATTGCTCGAGAGATTGCAACAGCTGTGGTATCAAAGAAAATAGTCATTATGTTGTTTAGTTTTACAGGGTCCTCATCGTTTCTATCAGCCTCTAGCGCATCCACTTGAACGTTATCCTTTCCCATATAATACATAAACCATTTAAAATCATTCAGTTCCATTGTGCCTTTTAAATCCCTCCACAGTTTTTTAAGATATAACAATTGAAAGTGGTCAAACTGAATTGGCTCATCTAGTGAATATACGATGTTAGTAAATGAATTGGTTTAGTGATACCAAATTACCTTCTAGTAGTCTCGTGCCATTGAAATATAATATAGGCTTGATCCAATTTGGAGTAGTAGCTTCAGTAATGGTAGAAACCAAGGATAGGTATTGTTTTGTAAGCCCTCTAAAGTCATCCCGTTCAATATTGTCATATCCAATAAGTCTATAGTAGACATCGGCATATGGACCTGTGCCTACACCTTGACAGTCATCCAGTGAAATTAATTGTCCTGAAACTGCATATTCCTTTAGTAAGGCAATGAAGACCATTTCAATTTTTTTGTACAATTCCGCTTGATAATAATACATCATGGCCTTTTTATAGTCTCTTGATGCCATGCATTGATCTCCTACGTTCTGTTTTTAAGAGAGGAAATTGAATTAGTTTTACCTGCTGCTATCATCACTGTATCAGTCATACCTCATAAAGCCCCAATCCATACTCCCGTAATGATAATGCAATACACATTTCCATAATATGATCCACAACACTTTGATCTACAGTTTCCCATGTCTCAAGCAGCTAATGCATAACCATTTAGCATTCTCTTTTGTTTTGAATATACAAAAACCCCTTACATGAATGATGCACTCTTTCCCACGACCTTCACATTGTGACAGATAATAGATGCCTTCCTTGTAAAAACTATATCGATGGAATAAAGCTGAGCCGTAATAGGATGTAAAGTAGTTGGTCGGTTTGACATGACATTTCTGTTCATCTGTATCTTGAACTACGACGGGAGCATTCAACATGCTATGTGCTTCCATTATATCCGACATGTGTACCAATAACCACCAATCTATAGAAGAGCATTGCAAAAGCGCATTATTCTCGTCTCCCACCAAAAAGTAATAATAGACGGATACTTGGTTGTTGCGACCTTTTGTTATATCTCGAGCATATTCCTGGACCGAATCGACATTTTCTATATTGTAATATAATGACACGACGATGGCTTCTACGTCACTTTCTGCGTTTTGAAAGATTGTATTTACGTCTCCTTTTAGTAATGATATTAACTGAAGCGCGTTTTCAGCGTGATGTTTTGTTTCTTGATTCATCTGTAATCGCTTTAGTAGTCCTAAATCAGGCTCGGAGCGATCTGCAGTGTATTGATCGATTGCTTTGAAAATGGGCACGAGATGAGGACAGCTTTCTTTGATTTGATGTAAAACGTGCTTTATAAGTTTGCCTAATTGATCCGACTTGCCAAGTAGAGCAAGTCTAAACGAGTATGGCCACAACTTTGGGTGGTTTATAGCGGGCCCATCGTTCAGTATGCTTGCGACATTATAAGACCAATAGGATGCTACATTGCTCCCGGTTAAAATGGCTGTTTACCACCACTATATCATCCTGCTTACCTTTAGAATTCTGATAGTGCCACTCCATTAATTCCTTTATGACTGTTTTCGTATCCTTATTTTGTGAAAAGTAAAGCAGCTCAAAGAGGTCCCAAATCGAGGTTATTTTAGTATAGATTTCTCGCTCTCTAACATACGCTGGTTCATGATACTATAGCCCGCAGATTAGTTTGCTTACTGTTACTGTTGCGTTTTTTCTTTGTACTGATTTACCTTCCACAAGTCAGTCATATAGTCTCGCAATAGCTTACTGTACTCTTGGGTTGCATTGCTATAGTCGCGACTAATGTTGAAGCAAGTATTAACAGTTAACGAAAGAATGAAAAAAAGAATGTGGCTTTTTTTATGATTGTTGATTTACGTTTTGTGTAAAGACTGAAATACTTGGGCGCTCGTCCTATACAACTGAACACAAGTGTTAGCCTATTGCCTTTCTTTTAATCAAGCTTAAAGACATACTTTCAGTCGAATAGGAAGCAAGGTTTCTGGATCAAGATTATCAGAGGCACGACATACATCGCGATTCAGAATTTCTGCAATCATTATAAAAACAAGAGTAAAAGTAAAGCGAGAATAATTGGACTTAAAGTATTTTTATATTTTTTGGTTTGATTTTTTGTGATAAATTTCAAACCTCGCCAGAACGGGTAAAAAAATAGATACTTTTTATTATTTGGATTAAGTATGAGGTAATAATAGTGATAATAACGGTGATGGCAAATAGGCGGGGCATAAGTTTTATTATTAAGCAGCAATCTTTCCACTGGCAGCATATACAAAGAAAAGCACCCATGCTACGAGCAAGCAAACACAGAAAATAGTAGGGTAAAGGTAGTTTAATTTTGAAACTGTTGTATCAGCATAAGAGTCAAGGCCTTTGCGGTTCAATTCGATTTCCTTGTCGGCTTTCTCTCTCATGAGACGTGTACGCTTAGTACGGCCAGCTTCTAGTAGATTGTCGAGATAACGATACTGAGTGAACAGCAACAGGGCGATTAAAACAAAACCAACACAAGACAAGGCCATGAATAAGATCATAACACCAGTATAAGCTTGATTTGCAGTATGGTCCTGAACAACACCAACAATGATATCAAGAATGGTGGTACCAACATTATTAGAACTCTTGTAAAGTCCAAGACCGGTACCAATGTAGTCGGAAGGTACAATCATACCAATGGAGGTGATCATACCAATGGGTCCAAAGGCAAGTGAGATAGAGTAGAAGACCATTCCCACTACAGCGCTAATGTAGGTCCAGCCAAGGAAACCAGTACTGAGAATCAAGAATATGGCAGAGACCAGCACTAATTGTATTTGTGTGT
>VCJG01003931.1:0-14804 GCA_024140375.1 Backusella westeae | reverse complement strand
AAAAAAAAAAAGTATTCTTGTACGAGTGAAAGTTTTGAATTCTAACATTAGATCACATTATAAAGAATATGGGTTTTTCATATACTATATTGGGCTTTTACGCTTTTCTTCTCATTTACTTGATTCACATTGGTTCAGTTAGTGCTCTTCCATTATCCAGAGATGGTTTAGAAGGTATATAGTTGGTTTATGTTTCTTAAATGAGGTGATCATGATTATAACCCATACACATTTGTCAACAGAATCCACAACGCCCATCGATCCAGCGCTAGAACAAGAAACTCTTATAGATAGTGAAGGGCAACAGAACAATGGAGTATTACCTGGATTAGCACTACTTGTAGGTGGTACTTTGGAACATGGTCAAGGTTTCCCTGGTGAAGCTGGAAAAGCAATCACCAAGAGCTTAAAAGACTCGGCAAGTGCAGATGGAGGAGGGGCGGCTTCAACTGTTGTCAATTTACCAAACACAGGTTACACTTTACTTAAGGCCGCAGATAACGATCCGGGCGTTGTCGGAAAAGCAACCCATGTTCTCTTTGGAGGTCAAGCAAAAACTGGAGAAAGAACAACATAGATATGCAAAAACATGTAGTGATATGTTCTCTCCCCCTTTTTTACGCACAACCAATTTTAAAATAATAAAACTCAGATTGTGACTGTCAAAAAACAAAATATGGTGTCAGTGAGCCTCAGTTCTTCCCCTCTTTTCATTCTTTCCAGTAAAACCCACTTTTTTAAAATAAACAAAAACCGTGCCAATGTCCGATAGTTCGCAGCATGATATTCTATTTTGGATAGAACAAGAGCCAACCACAAGGTAATTGTTTACAAGAACCACGAGATTCAACATGTAAAGATTGTTAATTAATCAAATAGGTCCGTAGACTACTTCATGCCTAGTGATACACCTGTAAATAACCCTTCTGCTTTGACACTAAATGTCGAGAGAAGAAAGAGAAATTTACGCCACAAAAGATCATTAACCCGATTAAGAACATACAGCGTTGGTTTGCTGGAGGAGGGCTTTGCGTATGTTTCTTCTCAACTTGATCGCTCAATGTTACCCCGTAAATCGATATCTAAATTCACCTCGGTGGAGGGCGATAAGTTTTTGCAGGAGAAGTCTGCAGATATTATTAATCTGATTCAGCATTTTGAAGATATCAAGGCGGGAAGAGCAACGGTAGAGCCGAATACAAGTTTGATTACAAGAGCAGAGAGTAGTTGCGAGGATACAAATGGCACAAACGATGAATACAAGAAGGAAGCAGAGGTAAGAGCGTGTTAATAGTAATGATGTTGGCGATGATGCTCACTATTTGATATAATAGAAATCATTTGTACAAATCGCGAATGATATCACCAAAAAGTACACGACACTATCAACTTCATTAAAAGTATCATATATAAATAGCAGTTACTTCCCAGAGCATGCACAAAATGGAAGCTGATAATAAAAATAATAACAATAAATATAATAATGATAATAGTAATAAATACAACATTCTTTCCTCTCATTTTATTTCAATACTAGGATGAAAATGCTTTGATTCTACTAGTCAAGGTAGCAATCATATCCTTTCTATCACACAAAATGCCACCTTGTTGCTCGTGATCTTTAGATCGCATATCTTTAATTCTAATCTGATGATGATCCAATTCATCTTTACCGATGATGACCGCAAGGGGTATTTGCTCCTTGTCACAAACTGCCCATTGCTTATCTAATTTGGGCTTGTTTTTTAGCATAAAGGATGCGTTGATACCGGCATCCCAGAGCTCCCTCACGAGCTCCATTCGCTCCTGTAATAACCCATCGCCTACAGAGATGATGTACACTTGAGTCGCACTGCTCTTTATACTCTCCATCTTTTGTCTGGCCATCAAGAGCGAAAATACGCGTTCTACACCAATCGAGACGCCCACACACGGAATGGTCTTGGGGGTTCCATTTTTGTTTTTGCCAGAAAACATGCCTACCAAGTTGTCATAGCGCCCACCTGCCGCAATGGAGCCAACACCTTGTGACTGGTTTTGGACAGCCTCGTATATCACACCAGTGTAATAATCCAATCCCCGTGCCAGACTCAGGTCCAATTTGACGCGCTCGCTGACTCTAAAGATGGACAGATAGTCCAATAATAGCTTGATATCAGCTATGCCCTTTGCTGCTCTTGTATTTGCCATGATGGCCTTGTCAGCTTCCAACGCGTCTATCAATTCGGCAGTTGTGCTCTTCTTTAATTGAACATAATGGCCAATGCGATCAGCAATGTTGCTATCAAGCCCCTTTTCCTTGACCATTTCGTCCTTGACTTGATCCCAGGGTAATTTGTCCAATTTATCAACTGCAGATGAGATGGGTCGTATATTTTCGCTGGGAACACCACATACTTCAAAAATACCGTCCAGTAAATGACGATGATTCAATTTGATATGGAAGGATCCTACGTCGACGGCATCCAATGCGTCACACAGCATCTTGAGCACCTCTGCATCAGGGATCATCGGGTCATAGACACCTGCAATATCGAAATCACACTGATAAAACTCGCGTAACCGGCCTTTTGTCATTGCAGGTTGATCTCTTCGATATACTTTTGCAATTTGGTAGCGTTTCATTTGCTGTGCCTGCTTTTGCTGCATTGCAATGTATCTTGCAAAGGGAACTGTCAGGTCATAACGTAACGAGCACTCGTCTCCACCTTGATCGGCCAGATCGTATATCAATTTACTGTCCTCTCCATATTTCCCTGCCAAAATGTTACGCATTTCGAATACGGGCGTATCAATGGTGACTGCTCCATGCTTTTGAAAGACTTGAGTGATTTTTTGAAACAATTCATTTCGAACGGCCATTTCCTTGTCATTGTAATCACGGGTGCCTTTTGGGGTTTTTAAAGTAAACTATAGAGTTATGGCTTGTTTAATAAATGGAGGAATGATCAAATATCATGATATATTTACGTTGTTGTCTTTTTTATCTGATTTTTCTATGAAAAACCCCCTGATATTTTTAGTATGGGGCCTTCTCTTTCTTTTCTTCTTCTTTGTTACCAGTTAATGACCCAACGGATCTTGCCGAAATTCGAATGCAGGGCAGACGATAAGATTTAGATAAAACTGTAAATGGAGAACGCAACATTGTAAAAAAAAAAAAGGGCAAAAAGGTGCAACTTGATATTTCAGTTTTGTTTATGTGTGTTTATTATCATGGACAGATTTGAACATCCTCAATTATCGAAGTCACTTTTTTCCTATTTTGGCTTCGAGATTTACATCCAGATCAAGAATGCGTGGTTTTTTTTCTTCTTTACTACAGAAAAAGCGAATAGTCCGAGAGCATAAAGAAATGTTTACATGTTTGCAAGTAGAATGCCTTGTTATTTTATATGGAATGGAGACAAAACGAACAAGTATCAGTTTAGACAACTTGAAAATGACTATATCTTTTATGTAACAAACAAACAAATGGAAAAATAATTTGTTTTGTGCTTCCTTCATTCGTCGCTTTACGCTTCCCCCCAATAACTATGTTTAGCATGGCTTTTTTAAAATATCGAGTTGTTTAACCCCTTGTTAAACAATGAAACAAAGCATTTTATCCAACATGACACGTATGTTTACAGTTTTTAAAAATCAAAAACGTTTATTGTGCACTGAAAAAGAAAGATATAAAGCAGGAATTATTGGAAAGTTTGAGCAAATCCAGGACGTGCTTGAGCACGCTTATAATATGCCTCCAAGTTGGGACGGTTTTGAAATACTTGCTCAGGTTTGCGAACCAAGAGGTCTCTGAAAAGATAAGGAACCATGTGGAAATCAGCAACCGACTCTTTACCAAACAAAAAGCCGCCACCGTTGGATTTGAGAACGGATTCAGCGTGGTCAAGGAACTTGACACCGGCTTCCCAAAGCTGCTTGTTCAAGGCAAACATCTTGGCGGCAGCTTCTTTGTCACCCAAGTAAGGAGCCAATAATTCTTTTGTGCCTTTGATGTTTTCATTGTAAAGGTCAGCATGCTCGGGTGCCTCCTTGAGATACTTTTCCCAACCGGCAATACGGCCGCTGAGGAATCCAACAATCAAATCCTTCTTGGAATCAAGCTCTTCCTGGCTACCAGAGGTAAAGAAGAGTGGATTACCAACATCAGCATCACCATGCATATACTTCAAGAACTCACTGATCTCCTTGTCCTTTTCTGGAATAGAGTATTTATTACCTGTAAGTTGGTTGAGATAATCAATGACGGAGGTAGTATCATCCAAGTTATGAGTAGAGCCGTTCTCCTCGATAGTTAAAGCAGGAACGGTATGGTTGGGTTGAACCTTCAAGAAGTCGGGAGAAAAGTTCTCGGCCTTGGAAAGATCAACAGTGACAAATTTGACATTGGGGATGTTGTTTTCGTGAACAAATAAGCGAGGAGCACCGGCCCAAAGGGATGCAGGGAAAGTATAAAGTGTAAGACTCATTTTTTTTAAAAAAAATGTTTTGACAGTATGAAGAAGAGAATTATTTTGAAAATAAGCCTATTTAAACGTTTTGAAAAATTGAAACACTCTTGTGCCATTGAAATTTAAGTTACGAATATCCAATGTGATTGGCCCATCGGTATTGGTAATGCAAATAACTCGTCATTTTTGATTCCTTTCCCCCAAAAAAAACCTTGAAAACCAATAAGCTCAACATTGAATTTCATTTATAAAGCATCAACATTACAGTGGCAATGTCATATATAGGTAATTTACATTTCGTGAATATACAAGGAAACTTCAGAAATAAAATAAAAAGACGCGGCAAAGAAAAATATAAAAACGAGGCTGAAGAAGATAAGACATAAAATAAAGTCAGAGATGTCTAAATGTTGATCCGATATTAGCTACAGGATATCTCCCCGAAGTCTCTCTCATCTTATAATTAAATCAGTCCATTGTATCTCTTGTGAATACCTTTCTTTTCATTCATTGCGTAATGAATAAAGTTTCATTTAGGTTCGATTGTATCAGTAAACTGGCCCTGTCCAAAAAAACACCTGGATCCTGATCAATAGCAATTGATTTATATTCAGTCACTAAAGTGTCACCCCTGTAGATGTCGAATTCAATTAAACATTATAATAAAGTAAATGCTTTTCAATTCTTTAAAATGCTGTGCAACCCCAAAATACGATGCTATGAATTGGTCGATTTAATGGTTTTGGTACGGCATTTTGTTCAACTGATCTAAACCTGTTCATTTATTGTACTCTACTAAAAATAATATTGGCTTAGTCAATATGTGCTCGCTTATTATATACAAATTTACTAAAAATACATGCCCTTTGAGTTTATTCAAGATGAGTCGCGTCTTCTAATTGATCTTATTTTTTTTCAAACAATGGTTAAAAGTATATATCCCACCTGGGGTTTGTTCGGGTAATTGGTGAAACAAACTCAGCCCTGATTTTTCATTTCCAAACCAAAAGAAGGGGAGTACTTGTAGGAAGCCAGTATGAAAAAAAAAAAAAAGATACCTTTCCATCATCGTAATAACTTATTGCAAGTTGGACTATTTATTTGTTTATTTTTATTGTTTCTA
Organism: Backusella westeae; assembly: GCA_024140375.1. Classification (NCBI taxonomy): domain Eukaryota; kingdom Fungi; phylum Mucoromycota; class Mucoromycetes; order Mucorales; family Backusellaceae; genus Backusella; species Backusella westeae. The sequence continues at coordinate 9,224 of VCJG01003931.1, read as the reverse complement.
ATTTTAAAACATTGACTACATTTCTCGGAAGAGCCCTTATAAAAGAGAGATGATTCCCTAAATTTTTGTTTTCATTTTCCTTTATCAAAAGATGAGATATTCTCTATGGTTCATGTTTTTATTTGCTGTGCTATCTGCAGCATTGAAAAATCAAACAAAACCAATTTATGGTAAACACCAGCTTATAGCATATGTTGTCGACTGGGTAAGTATATATAATGTATTGTTGTCCTGACAACCGTCCCTTACGTGATATCTTTAGGATTTACCAAAAGCTATTGCATGGAAAAAACTAGATCATGTTGCTTATGCCTTTGCCGTACCTCATATGAACGGTGAACTTAAAGGGTTTAACTCGAATCAATTAAGAAGGGGTAAATAATATATAAATGTTGTCATTTGATAATGATGGTATAAACTTATATAAATGACTAGTTGTAAATGAGGCACATAGCCACGGAAAGGGAGTTAGTCTTGCTGTTGGAGGGTAGGTGTTGAAAGAAGTAGAGTGATTTCTTTTGTGCCAACGAGTATATTTATCTATATAATAGCTGGACAGGTTCTCTTCATTTTAGCTCACTTCTTGGCACAGCAGAATCAAGAAAAAAGTTTGCAAATGAATTATTAAAAGCTATGGATGAGTATAACTTCAATGGATTTAACATTGATTGGGGTAAATATGATACAAAACATCGTCTACATTTAAATCTAAACATTTAGCATTATTCGTCTATAAATATAGAATATCCTAACGATCCTAATGGCGTGTCTTGTAATCAAAAGTAGGCCATTATTTTTACTGATGCAACATGAATTCAAATTAACGAATCCATTTCTAATAGGAATCCAAATGATACGGCCAACTTACTTGCTTTTATGCAACTTTTAAGAGAAAAATTGGAGAAATTATACCCACATGAACACAAGTTACTGACTTCTGCTGTGAAAACGAATCCATTTAATGACGAAAACCAACTTCCAATCAAGCACTTGTCAAAGGCATGGGCAGAGGTCATGGATGCCTTTTATATTATGAATTATGATATCACTGGATCCTTTAGTGATAAGGCATTACCGATGGCTCCTCTTTTTAATTCTCACCGTGGAGAGCCAACTTGGGGTGAAAAGGCAATCAAGGAATGGGAAAGCGCTGGTATTCCCTCAGACCGCATCTTTCTCGGACTTCCTTTCTATGGATACACACAAAAGACAACAGAACCGATAACAAATAGCACTGGTCTTGGGGTACCATTGTATAAGAAAAGGGGACAGATAAAAGGTGATGGATATGACAGCAAGGGAAAAGAGCCATGTCCACATTCAGTAGCATCATACTCTGGTGAATATCAATGGAGATCAATTGCACACGATGGCGTAGCTTCCAACTCGTCCGGGTGGGAGACTTTTTGGGATAAAGCTTCTCAATCACCTTTTGCTTACAATCGTAAAAAGTCCCAATATGTTACTTTTGAAAACCCCACTTCAGCACGCTTAAAAGCAAAGTATATCCGACAAAAACACTTGGGAGGTGCGATGCTATGGTCACTTGAAATGGTAATATGAAACAGTAAAAAAAAAAAATGGAATTCAATTATTTATACTTTTTTATTCTAGGATGATGCATCAAATTCACTTTTAAATGCCCTTCAAGGTGTTCGTACTTGATTGTTTTTCAATCCAATAAAATTCCCACAAAACATCCTGATCATTATTTACAGTTTTACATTCAAATCCTCGTTCCTTGACCTTTGTAAAGAACACTCTTTCATCAGGATTGCGCTCTTTGTAGGCCAATAGAGCTTTTGTGCCTGGTTTTAATAACCAGTTTAATGTATCCAATAGAACATCATGCGAAGATTGATTGTACAATACATCTGTTAATAATACAAGATCCACATGATCGTATCGTGGATCGGCATCAGGTCCCCATGCAAGTTCCTCGACTATCATTTCACACTTTTTATCTTGGACCAAATCGGCGTTTTGCCGCATGATCTCCAGCGCATCCTCAAGGTCGGTCAGATAAACCTGCTTTGGAGCAAGCAGTTGTGCAGCATAAATACCAACCAAACCTGTTCCACTTCCAAGTTCCAATATAACATTGTGATTAAAGTCCATCTTTTCTTGACAGACGAGCTGGTTCAAATAGTCACACATCCCCAATCCACAATCCCTAAATACAGAAAATGTTAATTCTCGAAAACAAGCCCTCGAATAGGGGGAAAATAGTTGTACCAAATATGTCTTGCAATGCTTTGTACTGCATCTTCGCGAATTTTTATACTTGCATTTCCAACACTAAGCCACCTTTCTGCCTGATCGCCACTTTCAGGCTCTCCATGCCTTTGCTTTACAACCCACGTCTTTGAAGGCGTGGACCATGCAGGAATAACCCAAATGAGGTCTTGACTTGGTGATTCAAACTGGAATGCATCTTTCCAGACAGAATGACTCTGCCTACGTGCGCTTTTCGACAATGACAGCTCTAATTGAAGCTCCATGGTGGATCCCACTGGCACTGGTTTACCTACCATGGGCTCAATAACCATCTTTGTCACCATTCCTCCTCCTTGAAATGGGTCGAAATTGAGCTGTGTTTCCTGGTGCACGGTAGAAGACTGAGTGTATGGACCATTTTTCGCTGTATTCTTTTTGCTTTTAGCGTCGTGAAGGCGTATACCAAGCTGGGTAGATCCTCGAAGAGATAGCGTGATTGGAACGGCTTCCCAGTACGATTGATCTCCTAAATCACTCTCGATTGTCCACACAATGGTGAAAGGCTGTCCAACCTTTATGGTATGAGGCGGTGGCTTAAAGAAACGAATATAATAAATAGGGCTTGTCATGTTAAAAGTGGATAAAATTGAATCTGTCGTGCGCATTTATTTATAAACCGCAGTTTATATATTTTTTTCCTATAAAGGGTGATCTTTTGAGCGCGCCGAATTCATGCCCTTGGTTATGAATACAAAAGACATGACATGTTTGGTTAAAACAAAGGCTGCGTAAACTACTCTCAAAACCCAGACTTGCTAATTCTCCTATTGTCCTTGTGTTTTCTAAAAAGCTAAAAATCCACACAATCTAATTCCGGGCAAATACCCAATTTCAATATCTTGATATAACTTAACTTACTATTGCAGCTGTCAGAAATAACTTTCTATTCTCTTTGGGAGGAGTTGAAGTGTCTGTGTTCCAGTTTTAAAAATACAGAAAAGATCAAGAAAGTAAATGAGTAAAGCAGAATACATTATCCTTGTAGTAAAGCAATAAGGCTACTCAATGAATCCGTGCAATAGATTCAAATGATTCTTGTTGATTATGCCCGACGAATACATTACACAAGTCCATCTATTCACTGACTTGTTTATGACGTAACCTGATTAGAAATCAAAACGTAAAAAAAAGTATAAATGCGATTATTGCTGATTTCCCTTTTCTCCTTTTCTCTTTAGTATCTTTTTATATACACGTTTATTTAAAAATGGCTTTAGCACCCCAATTTGCTGGTCACCGTTTAGGCTCTGCCTTGGCACCCCACACCCTTGAAGTCTATTTAGATTATGTTGTACGGGAACGAAAACTATAAACAAATACGACGCGTTTTAAATTGACCAATACTTTTGAAATAGTGTCCTTTCTCTGCAAAGATCTACAAGAAGATCCGTGAGGTGAGTGTTTTGAATTGCAAACAGGAGCAAAACAAACTAACGCTTAAGCGCAAATAACAGCAAGTCTGGCCTTTTATTGAGCAGCAATACCCCGAGAAAGTTCAATTTATTTTCAGACAACAAGTTCAACCTTGGCACGCATCCTCCACCATTGTTCACGAAGCTGCCCTTGCTGTTTTGCAGATTGATGATAAGAAGTTCTTCCCTTTTTCTGATGCTTTATTTGAAAATCAACGCGAGTAAGTGCACATTTTTTTTTCTTTAAAATAATGAGGCTGATTTGGGGATTATCAAGTTACTTTGATGAGGCTTTGGAGAATAAGACTCGCAAGGAAGCTGCTGTTTCATTGGCCAAATTGGCCGAGTCAGTAGGCGTATCTTCTGAAAAGGTTCTCCAACATATTTTGAATGGAACAGGTGAACCAAAAAACAGTGGCAACAAGGTTACAAATGACTTGAAGTGGTGTATTAAGCTTGGTCGCCAGAATAGCATTCATGTTAGTCCAACTGTACTTATTGACGGTATCAGAGACGATGGCGTTTCTTCTGGTTGGGAGTTGGACCAATGGAAGGAGTATTTGAAAAACAAGTTGTAAATTATGCCATTTTCTGTCATGATTTGGCAATATTTGTATCTTTTCATTCTTTATCCAATAAAATTGACTTTATTAATTGTAGCATATAATACTATCTCCATTCATCTTCCTATTTATACTTTATTGATGAACTTGGTCAATAAAGAATAAGATACACCAACAGCAATGAGTAGTTTGATACAAACATGTCTTTTTAAAAAATCAACCAACTATTTTATTATTTAATACAAATTCAATGGTATCTTGATGTCAACTTTTTTTATATTAATCCTCTCTCCCTTTACCATCTCTCCAGCCATTTTCTCTGCGACTACCATTCTCTCTGAATGACCCAATTCTTCTTTTATCATCAGAGAAGCTATCTATTCTACTGTTTCGTCTTTCTCTTTGATCTTTGCTGCCATTTCTCCAGCGATTGCTATTGTCATCATCTCTGTCTCTAAAAGTACGAGGTTCTCTTCTTCTGTCATCAAACGGGCGATCTGAACGTCTTTCCCTTTGATCGTTGCTGTCATTTTGCCAGCGTTTGCCATTGTCATCATCTCTGTCTCTAAAAGTACGAGGTTCTCTTCTTCTGTCATCAAACGGGCGATCTGAACGTCTTTCCCTTTGATCGTTGCTGTCATTTTGCCAGCGTTTGCCATTGCCATCATCTCGGTTTTTAAAAGTACGAGGTTCTCTTCTTCTGTCATCAAACGGGCGATCTGAACGTCTTTCCCTTTGATCGTTGTTGTCATTTTGCCAGCGTTTGCCATTGCCATCATCTCGGTTTTTAAAAGTACGAGGTTCTCTTCTTCTGTCATCAAACGGGCGATCTGACTGTCTTTCTTTATTGTCATAGTTATTATTTCTCCAACGACTGTCATTACCGTCGCGATCTCTTGAAAAGCTTGATCTTCTCGTGTTAAACTGTGATTCATCCGTCATTGGTCGACGGTTCTGTCTCTCAGACCATCCCTTTCGTTCACTGTCGTTTGATCTTCTAGTATCCTCTACTTCACGCTCATCCGACTTCCACCCAGCCCTTGTGATGTTTTCATTCTTCCACGTATCCTTGACTTCCTTTCTTTTCCTAATACTATTGCTTGGAGGTAATATGTCTAACATGGCCTTCTCTTTGGCGTTATATTCATTTTGAAACTGACTTCTACGTTCACCCATTGCCTCGTATCTATTCCTTTCTTGACGTTCTGCATTTTCTGGTGAGGGTTGATATTTTGATTTTAATATACGTCGAATGGCTTCTACTGATAGTTTAAACTCTTCAGAGAGCTTGATAGTATTGAAAATTTCTGGTTGCTATGTGGTATATTAATATTTTAGAAAAGAGAAACTATTAAAAATACTAACAGAAGCATTCAACGCTCTAATCTTGTCCATTGTCATTCTAGAAACTCGTTTCTTGGGAAGCCACGTATTTGGCTCTGTTGTGAATAGCCTCACATAATTTTGAGTTTTTGTAAACTGCAGCACGTTTTTCAAAAACATCATTTTTTTAGAAAAAAAAATAACAAAACAAAAACGGGGAGGGGTCAGGAGTCTTTTGAAAAAAAAATTTATGCATAAAAAGGGCGTCACAAATTGACCAAAAGAGCCCTTTTCTTTCGCTCGACTATTTAATCCACCTTCTTTTAATTACGTTATCATGAAATACAGTATAGTTCCTTTTGAGATAGAAGAGCCAGAAAACAATGTCAATATGCACAAAGATGAAGATAATGATCTGTTTGAAAGAAATAAACCAGAAAGAACTAGGCTATACACGTTTCTTTCGGCTCTTGCACAAGCTGGTGTTCAATTCATATGTAAGACCAAATGCAATAGAAAACCATACCTATTTTATACTCATTTTTATATAGGGACTGTCGAGTTCTCGTAAGTTACTAGAGCGCTTTTACTGATTTATTATCCCAAAGGCTCAAAGTATACAATACGTTGGTAATAGACGTGGTGCAAGCTATCTCTCCAGATTAAATCTACCTGACACACTAAATAGCCTTGTTTGGCTCGCTGGACCTCTTTCCGGTACATCAGTAATATCATTAAAACGATAAGAATGCTCATTTGTTTTTTATTTAAATAGGTTTAATCGTGCAACCAGTAAGTAAACAACTTTAATAATAAATAAAAAATGAAAAGAGAGGAGTCATGCGTTATTAATTTATGTATTTATTGAGATCGTTGGGGCCCTGAGCGATAAATCTACCTGTCGGTTTGGAAGGAGGCGACCTTTTATTATTGGCGGTGCATTTCTTACCTCTCTCTTCATGTTAGGGGTTGCGTTTGCGAAAGAAATCGGGGGCGATGCATATTCGAGTCAAGTATCAGGTCATACAGCTGTAGGTTTTTCTTTTTGTGCTACTAGAACTTGACAACTAAAGATAAAAATAGGGTTATAAATCGTCAACAGTAGCAGTCGCAGTACTTTCGTTTTATCTATTAGACTTTTCCGTAAATATCGTTCAAGTTGGATGTAAAATGTTGATCATCGATTTGCATCCGATTAGCCAGCAAGAGCGAGCTAATGCATTTGCCAATATCATTTCGAATGTAACGAATATCATTGGCTATTTTGTTGGATCATTGGACCTGGTGCATCTCTTCCCAGCACTAGTGAAACAAGGTGACGAGGATGCGCAACTAAAGATATTCTGTATCATTGCCATCATTGTGTTTATCATTACAGTGACTATTAGTTGTGTTTGTGTCGAGGAACAGCGTTACACCCCAAGCGAAAGCGGTGCGGAAACAACAAACTTTGAAATCATCCGCTATTTTTGGAGAACAATCATTAAATTACCAAGATCAGTTAGAATCCTTTGCTGTGTTTCATTTGTTAGTTCCATGGCATATTATCCATCTTTGTTTTACGCGTAAGTTGCTTATCCATTATTTTATATATGCATGGTAATTGTGTGATGCGTGTATGATTTTCGGCTTAAATGTAATTTGGGATTATGTAATTCATATACATTGAATTCTAATATATATATGTATATAGTTCCGCTTGGGTTGAAGGAATTAATAATCAAATCATATTGGAGCAAACTCACCAAGCAAGCTTGACTCCGCAAGATTTTGATTCCAGCGAACGGGTAGGCTCTTTGGCCCTTTTAATTAACTCCGTTACTGCTACTGTTGCCTCTTTAATTATACCCTGGATGTCGTCAAAGAAATACGTATCTATGAAATGTGTTTATAGTGTATCATTTATCTTGTTAGCAATTGCTTATCTTTGCACTTGGGCGGTTCAGAATGATATAAATGGTGCATACGCATTATATGGAATTATGGGCGTTGCCGGATCTTCTGGTTGGTATATATTTTCTCTGGCTGGTAAATATGTTGAGATCGAGAGACAAAGAGGTGGTAAATTTGATACAGGTATGCTCCTTGGCATTGTAAATGTATCAGTTGTACTGGGACAGTTCGTAGATGCTGGGATTACATCTGCAGTTTTCTCGAGTTTATCGGGTGGCTATCCAACAAATAAAGGCGTTTCTGTTGAAGGCATTAGTTGGATGTTCAGAATTAGTGGATTCATGTTTATCGTTTCCTTTATCATTAGTTGTTTTATAGAGGACAATGACTAGTAAAAAAGATAAAAATCCTAAAGGTTAGACCTGACAGGATTTATATATGTGGAGCTAACTCCGCTGCTATGTTTAACACCTCGCGGAATTAGAGTGCCATGCCTCTATGTGATGCGATGTTATTTTTATTTAAAAAAAAAAGAAATGTATGTTTATTTATAATGAATAAATTACAAATGTATATGTATTATATATATGATAGATATAGAAAGGGTAATTAGGACTTTCTCCTTGATATGGACAATTTGTTTTGACGATTTCTTAGATTAAGTAGTAGTACGCCAGTGGTGGGATATGTATTGGGTAATTCAGGCGACGACTTTTTATATCCTGAGAAAGCTGATGAAGTTGATGAAGTTGATCTTCTAAGTTTTGCTCGAAGTGCCTCCATCACTTTTTCGTGATTTAATACTTTGGGTGTGGATGGGGGAGATGCTTCTGTGTTTTTTAGTGTCAAGACGCTCTCATATGATAATGTTCGTCGGTGTTTCTGCACTTTATGTGGTCTAGTTACAGGATGTGGTGTATAGTTGACTTGTGGGAACTCTACACCTGTGCGTAATGGGTCGATAAATGGTGTAGAGGAATTCAAATTGGAATTATATGGCTGAGTAAATTGACCTTTTGTATTTATAATAATAAATAATTAGCAATTGTGTTTACATTGATAGTTATTGACAGTAATACCATACCGTATTGACTCAATTCGTATTCAAGATATTTTACTTTTAGACGTGCTTCTTCAGCTAGACGTAGCTCTTCAGCTGTTCGTTTCTTTTTTAAGAATGAATTAGTATACAACGGGTTGACAACAATAAATTCAATTATATATAAAAACAGTGTACTGTACCTTATCTTCTTCTGTTTTAGCAATTAGAATGTGACTTAATAAAACAGGGTTGTCCTTGTATTGTAAAAGCAATTGTTCAACAGAAGTATTACTTAAATCACAATGATATTGAGGGAAGAAATGTGAGTTATCCATTGAAATTGGAGTCATTATGTATATATAACAAAAATTTAAAATTAAAAGACAAAGAAGCAAGAAAAAAATTAATTAAAAAGAAACCGGCTATTTATATAAAAAAAAAAAAAGATGAATAAAAATAGTAAGAGTGTCATATCTCGTATTTACATATTTCCGTGAAAAGGAAAACATCAGCTAAAAAACTTTATTGGATGGTTTAGAGTCCATGGTAAAATCGTCATAAATCATTACCCAACCTTTTAAGTCTCCATTTTAAACAATAGAGTTTCCCTGCGTTCTAAAAATAAATACTAAAAAAAAATAAAAAAAATAATACAGTATTTCCGGATCTATTTGTCGCACTCTAAAATTATCTTGTCGCATTTTATTTTTTTAC
>VCJG01003929.1:17420-39300 GCA_024140375.1 Backusella westeae | reverse complement strand
CTTTATTTTTTTTTTGGTTTCTAAAAAAAATAAAAATCCCGAAATTGAGTAAGTACGGGTGAATACTGGCTATCGAGAAAGCTACTGTATGTAAGTGCTTCAAATTCGGTGCATTTCCAAGTGCCTTGTAGAAGCTTATCGAATCTCCAGCACTATTGGTAACATAGAGTTTCGTCAAGTTGGAGAATGTGTTGGATAAAAGCATTTTGTAGGTCATCACGGCGTCAAAGTAGTCAAATATGTATCGAGTACGATTAGCATTTGAGATTGTAATAGCTCCTACGATATTCATGCAATTGAAGTTGGCATATGTTTTCAGATTTGGTAACTTCTTGTATAATGCAATTAATTCGAGTCTACTGAGCGAGAATTGGGAACAAAGAATCAAGCGTTCAACCCTGTTTTGAATCTGAGAGTTTTGCTGTATTTTATTTGTCAATGTTCTTAGTGCACCTTGAGTATGTATCAATAGAGTATGGTAGAGTGCGAATTCCTCCACTATTTTGTTCCATTGGCTACAAACGAGCATGCATTCAAGCTTGTCACTCTGATGAAGGTGAAGAAATATTTCACTAAGAATCTCGCTTGGTAAAGCTTTCATTAAAAAAGTTGAGGTAAAGTGAAAATAAAGAAAATGAAAGGAAGAAGTCAAACAAAACAAGTTCATTTGGTCAGAATACATCATATATTTGTATGATTTATGTGAACACTCAAATATAAAGATAAATTGAATAAATATTATGTTTTTGGTCTAAACGACTTTAACAAAATGGTTCACACGTTTTACTTTTGTGGCTGTGCACTCTTTAGAAGAACTAAAGCGCATACGACATTATTTCAAAATTCTGATGTGATTATCAACTTTGTTGATTCTTCGCATAATTCGACTGATTAGATTGATATAATAATAGTCATATCAAAGGACGGCAACAACAAAAATGCCTTCTAGATGATATATATTCCACTTTTTGTAATACCAGAACATAAGTTGCATACTGCATTTATACAGGTCACTCTAATGAATAACTTTTATTTTATGGACTGAAATCTAACAACATGTAGAGTATTCTAAAAATTACATGTGTTAAACAGGTACTTTGTCTAAAGAATCAGACGATCCAGTCTTGTCCTTGATACCAAATCTAAACTTTCTCACTCCAAGATATCCATGTTGACGATCGAACATTGTCCAATTTCTTCATTGTTATTAGAGTATCTCAAAATAACTGTTCCAAAGCTAGAAGTGTTGAAATGGACTTTTGACCGTTATGCTGAACTTGGAAGTCATCTCACTATCGATTTAATCAACTGGAAGCATCTGCATAAGTTTAGTATACCAGCGGTTAACATAGCATCTAGTATTGTTTGTATTCACAATCAAAATACCACCAGCCAATTTAAGATTATTATGGATGCCGATCCTACCAAAGAAAACTTATCGCAATACAATGAAGATGATACAGGAAACTTTAGAAAGGTGAAGATTATTGCAGACAACCTTGCATGTATTGATTTGGAAATCTTTAGATTGAAGATGAACTATAATGGCTTAGTCGTTGTTGGTATCTCGTATTAGCTATATCTCCAGATCAATATTCTCCTTGCGAGTTTTATACAACTGATATACATTACAGACACAATTCAAGAATCTAGTAAATGTCGCTTTAATTGATTTTTATTTATTAGTAATGTATCAATGCATTTGTTCTCATGGTTACATTAAAAAAACGCGTCATTCTCTCTCACACATGCACACATATATTCATATTCATATACATTATTACAAAAAAAACAAAGAAATAAAGAGTTACTCTCTTCTCAAGTTATCCAATCTTGCCTGCAAAGCAGCATCATCCGATGATAATCCACCTTCTGCTTGGGCCACTCTTTCTGTAGTTGGGGCTTCAGAAACCGCTGATTGCTTAAGACCTGTTGGTACCTCAGCAAGCTATTTTGAAATCATTTATAAGCACGTCTTCTCTAAGTATATAATTGTCCTTACTTCTTGGTTAATGTTGATTCCAATTTCATCCAAAACTTTGTTCACAATCTCGTCACTTTCTTCTTCATCGTCCTCTTCCTCCATGGCGTCATCGATGGCGTCACCCATCATTTCGTCCTTCATGTCCATCAATTCGCTTTCCTTTTCGAATTCCATCATGATTTGCTGTATTTTAGGTAAATTCATTTGTCGATTCATGGAGCCCATTGCCTTTGTTGCTCCACGCATGGCCTCCGACATTTGGTGACTTGAACTTAGAGTCTAACTTGTTGTGAATACCTTGCTTTTCTCTGTTTTGTATATTATGGTTTTACCTGGATACGCAAACCAACAGCTTGTAGTTGGGTTTTCATGGAATAGAACTTTTGGATTTGTCTTCGTGTACGAACCAAGTCCTTGGCCATGATTTTGCAGGCACTCTATTCGTAAAGGAGCGTGATTTATACCGATGTGTCTATTCAAGATGTTTTGTATCATACCATTTGGTTGTCCTTTGCTGATTTTTTAATATCTGCAACTAGCTTCTTTTCCTGTCTTTCCAACTTTTCTCTTTCACGGTCAAGTTCACGCTGTGCTTTCGATAAGCTACGTTGGTGTTGACGAAGCAGCTCGGCGGGTGTCTTTTTCTTACCAAAAAGGAAGTTCTATTTCTGAAATGGTTAAAGCGGTGCATGAGATAACAACCACGATAACACCAACTCACCATATTACTGCTATTATTAAAAACAAGGGAAAAAAAGAAGAAAGAGAAGGGACGAAATAGAGAGAGAAAGAGAGAGGATAGATTGTATTCATGTGACTTTTTTTATTATTTTTTTTTATTTACAACTTTTTTATTACTTTTTAATACATGTTTTTACTTTCTCATTAATAAGTAAATATTCTCTCCAACAGTCAAGTTTTGTAAATGTCTATAATCTCCTTCCAAGCACATCAAAAGACCACCATAGGATACATAAACAGAGCTATACATGATACTAATTAATGAAGGGTGACTCATACACTACTAATAACTACTTACACTTGTTGTCCGCTGCTGCCCTTGTTGGCGTCTTCATATCTATACACCTTTCCAAACATTACATATTCGTACTCGTCGCTCAAATCACGCTCTCCGGGTGCACGCTCACGCCAGCTTTCACGCTTCTCTACTCCACCAGCACCCACACCGTCGAGCGAGAGTGAGCTGGCTAATACAAGTGAAAACTTTTCTCCAAGTCTAAGTGGATAAATCTCACTGTTGAAATCCAAGGTCAAGTCCATTTCGTAATTTTCGGAGCGACCGACAAGACGTGAAACTAAAATGAAGGTAAAATCAGAATTGTGTGTTGGTATTGCGAAAGAAAGAGGGAGAAGGTAGCCTTACCCCTGTCAAAGTGTTTTCCTTGAGGGTCGATATCTTTAATGTCGAAAATATCTTGGAATAAAATGCTATCAGTAGACATTTTCGTATGTTTGTGTTGAAAGAGAGAGAGAGAGAGAGAAAAGGTGAACAAGAATAAAATAAAAATTTTCTACTTTTGAAGTGTGTGTTATGAAAAAGTTGTGACTTTTTTTGTAGAAGTCAATCAAATTGAGTGAATCAGCCAATGAAAAGCGAGTTATAACGAGTAGATTGCTATATGAAGAGAACATTCATATTTGCACAGAAGGGAAAAAGGGTAAAAGATGGTTTAAAAATGATACTGAACGTTAGAATATACAGGTAGGTCAATATTGTTTTTATATATCATCGCTAGTCACTATTATGAAAAAATAAGTCATCAACGTCATTGCATTTATACTTTCTTAAAGCATACCTCGTATGACAAGTATTCAATGGAAGCGCTTGGTGCAATCAAAGCTCGTTCACCCAACAATTCATCATTTTTCCTTTGTGCTCTACTCTACTCTACTAAAGGCTTTCAATGTCTTCTTCCTTTTTTGCTCGCATGTTGATGGTACCTGCTCGTTTGATGTGGGCACTACTCGCACCCGTCGTGTATTGGTAAGTTGCTTTCTCAAAGTAGAATTCATCGGCATGTCTATAAAGTTGTATCCCTGATGCTAAACAATGCAGAGAAGCTATTTTACGATATAAATTACATCGATTCCTACAGCGAATGTTTATAAGGTATGACTGGTTTGTAAGCTGTACTTGAATCCTGTCAGATTTGTTTATTTTTAATTTTCTCTTCTTCTATTTTCTTATTAAGCAATTCCATACAAGATGGCATCTACTGAAAAGGGTCCCGTTCAACTCTCTATTGAAACAAAGGTACTCGACATGTTTTTGTGAAAAATACACGCCGATAATAGCTAACTCGATGAACACAAAAAGCTCACAGAAGCCCTCAGCCCTACAGAGTTGGACATTATTAATGAATCACACTTACATGCTCATCACGAACCCATGAAGGGCGTTACCAGCAAAGAAACCCACTTTAGGTACTTTATTGAGTATATTCCATTTTGCTTGTAACTAACAAGACATCGATATAGAGTGACTGTTGTGTCTGATCAGTTTAAGGGCAAGGTAAGACAAGACAACACAAATAAGACACGATAAAATCAACTCAAACATATACGTAGACTTTAATGCAACGTCATCGTCTCGTTTACGGTATATTGAATGATGAGCTCCAAGCAGGATTACATGCCTTGAGTATTAAAGCAAAGACACCCGAAGAAATAGCAAAAGAATAAAAAAAAGATGCTTTTTTATTTTAATACAATCCAATTTGACCCTGTTCCTTGCATTGCTGAATAGCAAATGCAATCTTTTCTGATTTACTATCAACATAACAAACATAGTCCAATGCACGCTGTTGGATATCGGCTGGTAAGTCTTTACAGGGTCCAAATACGGGTCCCTTTGAAGGTATTTGGATAAAGAAGAAGGGCGCAATAAAGTTTTCGGTTTCTTTCAAGGTTTCCATATCGAAAATGTCCTTTTCCCCTCGTTTTGCGATATCGCAGAGGATGTTTAAAATGGCCTAAAAGTAGATTGTGTTATTTTCAAATGAATCAAAGAATAGTTGATAAATGAAAAAAAAAAATACTTACTCTACTTGTTTCTTCATGATTTGTACGGATCTGCCATAATAATTTTGGAAGTGTTTTGATCCATTGACGTAAGGTATTAGCATACTCAGAATCAGGAGAGACGACAAAGCGACCATTATAGCTAGGAGTGGATTGAATCTAGTCATGAAAAAATGAGTTCACCAAAAACATGTTTTATACGTCAACATTCCCACTTACCAAATAAGCACGAATAATGAAATCCAATGCAATCTTTTTCGATGCCGAAGTAGGCTGTGAAGTATTATAGAACCCATAAAATGCTTTCAGCATCATTGGGCCATCCTCCTTCAAACAATTCAAGAAACCCCACACTGCTGGTAACAACGAAATCAGGTTCTCGGATCTAAAGTTGGTGGAGGCCGACGTCATATGACCATCGACTTCTTGGTAACCCAAGATACCATACACATAGCCCACAACCTGCTCTGCCCATTCTGGCATGGATGCATCCTCAGTCTGTTTCGATTGGTTCTTTTGCATTGTTCTTGCCAGCAGAAACAAGGATGTCAATTCACATAGCATAATGTTCATTTCCTGTAATGTATCATCTACTTTGGCGCCTCGGTTGGAAAACGAGTCTGCACCAAAGGGGAAGTAGACAGTAAAGTGCTTAAGAAGCGATTGCAAGTGCTGGTTCAACCATCCCGGCGATAGACTGGCAATAGTCTCGGATCCAATCATGGCTCGCCACAACACAAGTGAGAGCTTGAGAATCTCATAAATTAACTCGAGTGCGGGTGTCATTGTGATGGCGCTACTAGAGATAAAAACAGAGGGTGCAGCTTCCAGCCAGGATGCAACAAGGATAGGCTGGAATGTCTCTATTAAAGTCTATATATTGGATAATGTTTAGAGATCTGTATAACAATTTCTCGTACTATTATTTACCTTTATATTTCCCATTCTATCCTCCGCACTAAACTCATTATTATTGATTTCAGATGAAGCTGTCTGACCTGCACTCGCCGAACTCACTGTAGTGTTATTCTTGGGGCCGGATGATTCAAACAATTGTAGATGAGAATATGTTGCAAGATGAGCATCTTCTGATAGATAAGTAGCAAATGATGCAACGGAGGCGTGTGAAGGTATAAAGCTATTGTTGAGTTTTGCATTAAATGTAATTATATTTGTGGTGGGTTGATTGTATTGTGCCATTTTTCTTTTGAATGATTCTCTTGCATGCCGATCGTCTAAATAATTTAATAAAAACCAAAAGTGATCCTTGTCGCTTTCGGAAAGTCCTGCTTCTAGAAATTTGGAAAGACTGCTGAATAGTCCAAGTTTATTCTTTATAGAGCAGGTTAATGGGATATCGTATGAATGGTCAGTTTCTTATTATTTACCTTGTGTATATGTAAATGTGATTTGTTGACAGCTGCTTTAATGGATGCTGTTGAGTTATTGCCACCGCTTGGAATGGATGTGGAAGTGTTTAAGCTTTGTGAATCGACTGAAAGCAAACTCATATAGTTGCCAGTAATCTACGTCACTTATAGATAAATATCACATTTTCAATATAATAAATGACAGTGAATATGCCTTACTCTATTCCAAAACTTCGAGACAACAATGTCGGGTGTAATCTTTATCCATAAATCCATCAGTTTAACAGCATCCAATCTAACATCCTCGAAAATGTGTGTCATTGCTGAGCATGTGTAGATGACCAATAATGACATGAATGGTTGTAGTTCAACCTGAGTTATATACGTTAATACCAAGTAAAGAATAACCATTCATTCATTTACCCTATCAATATCGACAAATGTTTCTTTGAGAAAGTTCAAAGTTGCCTTTCTTACTTCACGATCCTATATACATTTTCATTATCAAATCCATCCTTTACACCAGATAAAGATAAAAGCTTACATCATCTATAAATAATCGAAGTATTCCGTTGACAACAGAGCCCAATGAAGATACTAAAAGTGCCGGGTGCTGTGTACATAAATCCTGCATTCCCATCAATGCATCTAAACCATTGTATCGTTTAAATAAAAACAAGTGTGATACGAATTAACTTGCAACACACACCTTTTTTGACACCGGAATTGTAGTGCTTTAACTGAACAAGTAAATCGGGTAATGTCAGGTTACGACTTGTGGTGATTTCTTGTGATTTATCTTCGGAAATACTTTGGTTTGGAAGTGAAATACCTGAGTTGAAGGTTAATAAAGAAAGAAATAAAGTTCAAGACGCTTTCTAAGCTTACTTCTTGACTTGAAGGCAGTGTCTGTAAAGTTGTCTGCGACTGCCTTTTTCTTTCCAACCTTAAGCTTCTTTTTCTATTTAAAGGTAGGTTTTAATATTCGACTTTACCGCCTGTTGTGTTGTTTCTTTTTTTTTTCTCTTTTTTTTACTTTAAAGTCTTCGTTTTTTGCTGCTTTCTTCTTTCTGGCGTTTGGCATATTTATGTGTGTTTCAAAGTGGAGTAAACAATAAGGCAAGAAAATAAAAGGTTTGGAAAGTAAAGTAATAAAAAAAAAATTTGTGGATTGTGACAGTTTTGTGACCATCCAGATCATTTTGCAGGATTTTCGTTTTGCTCATTCAGGGAATGGCTGCTCTTCGTACAAAAATTATTATAGAATTGTAAAGTCTTGGATGTTCCCAATTCATATTACTTATGACTTTCCATGAATAATTTACCTGAAATATTCAAGGTGAAATGGGCCTAAAAAGGTCTCATTTCTATTGAATAGCATGATTTCTGGCACTTTTATCAAAAGGCAAAATTAAGTTTATATTTCGTTAGTTTAGGCTAAAAATGGGTTGTAGGACAAAAAAAGGAAGTTTGTTCTTAAATCAAAAGTCAGGAAGAGCAATATGATTGGGATGCATTACGATGGTACTAATGGAATCCATTCAATATTTAATTTGTATAGAATGTTTAACCTAGTAATTGGTAAGTGATTCCAAGACGGATTTTTATATAGCAGTACTCATCCGAAGCCCTTAATTGTTTCACAATAATCTTAGTTGTATGATGTTACTCAAATTAAGTTGGGCTCGGCTACTTCTGCTCTCCCCTCTCTTTCGCCTTTTATTTACACGTTTATAGACATACATATAATTTCGATAAAATAGAGTATGTAATGGTACCTGATAAAAACTGGGTGCTTATCTTCTTGTTTTCTTTAACATAACAGTGGCTACTACAAGTGAACCGCCTGATAGAGAGAGGGTTGAACTCGATCTGAAAAATAAGTTTACATCTGACGACATCTCAAAGGCGTTAAATGGCGATGACACTGTCTCTCTTGACATTGGAAAAGCGTATTTACGCGATTCAACGATAGGTAATCACCTATCGCAAGCATTTCAATGGATACAGCTCTCAGCAGACAAAGGCAACATGGAGGCTGAGTTCCTATTGGGTGAGCTCTATTATCTCGGGCGCGGCACTTCTCAGGACAGCACAAAGGCTTTTGAATGGTATATAAACTCGGCTCTACAAGGTTACCATAAAGCCTTGAATAAAATACATTACCTTTATCATCAAGACAATATGCTTGGTGACATCATAGACACCAAACTTCGCTCCGAAACAAGCAAGGAAAAGGAGAGACTCAAATTGTCTGGCATTAAGCAATATTTCTCCACACAACTAGATCTTCATCAGCACTCAGATCCAGAGGATAAAGTTATCCAGGGACGACTCGGATTTATGTATCACCATGGCTACTCTGTCAAGAAAAGCAGCGTTAAAGCAATAGAGTGTTACGAAAACGCTGCAAAGAGAGGCTTGATTGGTGCACAATTAAACTTGGGAATACTATATCAGAAAAGGCAACAAAGAAAATATAGGTATGAAGACACTTCTTTTAATGTCAAAAAAGTATAAAAACTAATCCGCCGTTAATATTAAACAGTGTGTACACTGAAGAATATAATGGCAAGAAAGCGTTTAATTGGTATAGCGAAGCTGCTAAAAATGACAATGCCGTTGCCCTGAATCGCCTGGCGTATATGTATTGGTGTGGTTTAGGAGTAGAAGAGGACAGGCAAAAAGCTATTGTTCTTTATGAAAAATCCGCTTCAAAAGGCAATGTAGATTCTCAAATAACCTTGGGAAAGATCCATCGCACTGGAAAAGGCGGTACTGAAAATTTGCAAGAGGCAGCAGAGTGGTACGAAATGGCAGCCAAACAGAACTCGAAAATTGCAAAGAATTGCTTGGCTAAGCTTCCTCAGGATGTAACCAGAGACAATGGCGACGGTCTCCAAACTAATGAAATCGAGAGCAGTCAACCTTCCAAACGTCATCTGTGTTTGAAACTATACAAAGATGTAGATGAAATACTTGGTCGAAAAAAGCTTGGTCAAGAGGACAATGGTGACCTGAAAAAACTATCCCTAAAGGGAAGCGATGATCTCAGAGAACTTGCAAGAAAGGCATTAGTGGGTGACGGCTCTTCTATGTTTATTGTTGGTTCGAACTATCGTAACGGCACTCTATTCACGAAAGACGCAAACATCGGCTTTAAATGGTTAACCAAGGCAGCCAAGGCAGGATTTCATAAAGCACAGTGTGATTTAGCTGAGGCTTTTGAAAATAAAGCCAAAGACGAGAAGGAAACTACTATTGCCAGTAACCGTTATTATCTCAACGCAAAGAGGTGGTACCAAAAGGCTGCTGATCAAAACGATACCGACGCGCAGTATAGACTAGGTCTTTTATATGAAAATGGGTATGGTGTAGAGAAAGATTTACCTAAAGCCGAGTACTGGTATACCGAATCCGCAAAAAGAAATAACCCTAACGGCCAGTATCATCTTGCAATGGCGTTATGTTCAAACGTCATACCAAAAACCAATCTTGAAGAATATGACCAAATTAAAAAATACGCTGGTCCACTCAATGAAACGGCGGAGGAAATGATGAAGAAGAAAATGACATATGCTATTACTTTACTAAAAGCATCTTCTGGCCAAGATCATCCCGAAGCTAATTATATGATGGGTCTACTTTGCGAGAACGAGTTTAAAACACACGAAGAAAATCCTTTCATTGCCCTCAACAGAGACCTTGAAAGTGCGAAAAGATACTACGAAAGAGCTATCCGTATTTATAAAAAACGAGCTGATGGTGATGCCTCTTCACAGTTGATTTTAACAACAGTTCACACAAATCATTCCTTTGGAAAACCTCTGCCACTTCAAAATAGCATACCACAAAATCCTAACAACACTGTAGCCAAATCTAACAACTCATGTTCTACTGACAAACAGGCAATAACAAACAACCAGCTTTTATGCATTCATTTTGAAGAAAGTCTGAAGTCCCAGGTCGCTTTTTTCCATGAAATCCCTCGATCGAAACAATTCAACCATGTTAAATATCACCCTGAAATCTTGATCTTTTCAAAAAACGAGCTCAGCCTTAGTCTTGAAGAAGCAAAAAGTTTGGGACCTAATGATGATGATACCGAGTCAGAGCATGGAGTAGAACAGAGCATTGATTTTGTAAAAAAGACCTCAAGCATGAATTCTTTCCGTGATGACTATACAATTACCAGGCACGAAAAACCCAAAATTTATCAGACTGACCAAAAACCAAAACTTCCGGAAAAACTTGACTTAATCCCTCTGCCTAAAAACGGTATCCAAATTCTGATGGAACAAACTCCCAAAAGTACAAAAACTCACCAGCTTAGTGAAAACAGTGAATTGGATAATGGCGTCATGGAAGCCCAACGAGCTTTAGCAGAAATCTTTTTGGGGGAATTTCAGCTAAACAATTTTTCGCTCAAAAACAATATGATACAAAGAAACGAAGCAATTGCTATCAACTACTTGGAACTAGCATCTAATCTGGGTGACTCAAAATCTCAATATCACCTTGCGTGTATTCGTTTAAAGGAAAAAAGTTACTGTGATGCTTATGAGCTTTTTCAAGTCTCTGAGCAAAATGGAAACTCTGACGCAAAGACTTTATTTGACCTTCATATGAAAACTCCTATTCCTGTAGATCCTGACCAATTTGTAAATATGCTTATCGATTGTTCCCAGTACGCTTTTGACATTGTAAATCACCAATTGGGTCATCTTTATGAACATGGTAGCAAAAATATTGGTTCCACTCTTATACAACAGTCCTACCCAGATGCCTTAAGATGCTACCAGAAAGCTGCTATTTTAGGAAACACCCAATCTATGTATCAGCTAGGCTATCTGTATGAAAAAGGAAGAGGTGTTCAAGTTGATATTAAGATGGCCCAAAAATCATACAAGAAAGCTTCGATGGAAAACCATGCAGATTCTTCTTATAGACTTGCTTGCCTGCATTATAATGAATTAGTTTCTGTTCCATCTCTTTCCAAGGCCTTTGACTGTTTTACGAATGCTGCCAACGGTGGTAATATATACGCCGAAGAATTCCTGAACCTCGATTGGGAATTTAACTCACATAACAGTGAAGATTTCGGAAGAAAGCTAGAAATGTTTAACGAAGCCAAAGAAAAGCATAGTCGCAATAACTATTTACTTGGGTCGGTGTATGGTAACAAGAATAGTCCATTCTATGATATCAAAAGAGCAGCAGGTTATTATGCAGAAGCAGAGAGGCATAATATTACAGAAGTACACTATAAACTGGGCCAGCTTTTTGAAGAGGAGAATAAAACTGAGAATGATAAAACGAAGGCCAAAAAGGAGCAGGAAATTCATGAAGAATATGACGGCCAAGATGATCATGATAACTATGGTGAGGATGATGACCTCGAAAACCGTGAAGAACCTGAAGACCGCGCAGACCGTGCAGACTTTGAAAAACGTAAATACTTACTTGAGGACCTCTTAGGTATTTTCAAGGATTATGCTGAAGCCTGTCTCAAAGAATGCATCAAGCAATATACAATGGCCTCTGATAAAGGAAATGCAGACGCAATATTCGTACTTGGGCTCTTCTATCTACATGGCAATGGAGTAGAAAAAAACTATGAAAAGGCGTATGAAATGTTTTCGAAATCTGCTAAGCTTGGTAATCTCGAGGCTGAAGCAACAATAGACCTTTCAAAAGATATGGTTGCTGATAAGTATACATTTTTTCGGAACGTCGCCTTGGATATTCATCATCGGGAGACAATCGAAATGTATAAAAAACTTGCTACGGATGGGAGTACTATTGCGCAATATAAACTGGGTGTTTTTTACGAAGAAGACTCTTTTCACCAGGATTATAAACATTCCTTTGTATGGTATTCGTTGGCTTGTAAAAATAATCACATGGATGCTCTCTATCGGTTGGGTCGGCTCTATGAAGAAGGGAAAGGTGTGGAAGAAGATACTAAAAAGTCAACTTCATTTTACACTAGAGCTGCTGAACTCGGATGTGAAAAGTCTTTGTCCAAAGTGGGATTAATAATCCAAGACTCGTATAACAGAACGGCAAATCTTGAAATACAAGTCGATCATTATCGAAAACTGGCTCTCAAAGGAAACTCTGCTGCTCAGTACTTAACGGGCTATTTATATTACGAATTTAACACAGACTTAAGTGCCAAACTTGAATCTCTCACGTGGTTGTCAAAGTCATATCAACTTGGAAACAACGATGTGCAGGAATTTCTTGAAAAGCACTTCGATAGTGAAATCAACAAAACCGAATACTATATAAAGAAAAAGGGTCTTCTAGACAAATGTATCAAAATGAAGAGAGACTTTGCCTATTACAAAATCGCTGACCTCTATTATTATGGAAAATACGACAACAAAAACTATCCAGAAGCATTTAAATATTATTGGATAGCAGCAAAAAAACACAACAACATACACGCCAAAAAACATATCCAGCTGAATTATAAAGACGCATCACTTCAATCGGGAGAAATCGAGAAGCTCAAAGAGATGTTTATTGAAGCAGCAAATGCAAGAACCGAGGCAGATACCAAGGCAGATATCAAGGCAAAAACCAAGGCAAATACCAAGGCAAATACCAAGGCAGATACCAAGGCAGATACCAAGGCTAAGGGTGACATAGGCTGGATCACTGAGGCGCAATATCAATTAGGTGTTTATTACAGGCAACAGCATGAACAAGAAGTCTCTCAATCTCATGAACAAGATCATTATAGTGCTGAATATAAAGAGCATCCTGACGCAATAAAATACTTCAAAAGAGCTGCTGAACTCGGCCATATCAAAGCCGGATACGAATTGGCTATGATTTATATTCGACAAGGACAGGACGACAAAGCAGAAGAACAATTAACAAACATTAAAACCAAAGCAGACTCGAACACTTTTTACCAAGTGGGGGAGCAATACATTCGATACAGTTCCGATGTCAAACGAGGCATTGACTATCTACGAATATCTGCTAAAATGGGCAATTCTACGGCGTCTAATCATCTAGGGGTGATATATAAAGAAGGAAAACATTTATCTCAAGACCATAACATGGCCTTTCTTTATTTTCTACAAGCTGCAAAACAAGGACACCAGGAATCACAATTTGACTTGGCCGAACTATACGAAAATGGACAAGGCACAGCACAAAACTACTCTGAGGCAGCTGAATGGTATGAAAAACTAGCACAGAATGGGCATAAAGAGGCAGAAATTCGATTAGGAATGATGTATTGGAAAGGAGAAGGCGTTCCACAGGATGAAGAAATGGCACTGGAAATCCTAAAAAAATACGACCACGATGAACATCCACATGTGAGAAGCTTTTTTACCAAATTCATAGAAAATGATGATGAAAACGAGATAAAAGCGCTGAAAAAAATTGCAAATGAAGGAAACGATAGAGCAAAATATAACTTGGGAGTGATCTACTTGAAGGCTGAAGACTATCCTGAAGCAATTTCGTACTTATCTGAAGCTGCAAGAGTCGGAAATAACGATGCATATTATGCTTTAGGGTGGCTGTATGAAAATGGAAAAGGAGTTACAAAAAGCTACGAGAAGGCTATCGCTTTCTATAGAAAATCCAACAAGTATGAATACAAAGAACTGCAGTACAAACTTGGACTTTTACATAAAAACTTGGCTAAACCTGATCATGAAAAGACGCTTTCACATTTCAAAGCTGCTGGTGATAAAGGTCATGCTGTCGCTAAATATCAACTGGGTCTTGCCTATGAACATGGACACCATACAGAGAGAAGCTACAAAGCCGCTTTTGAGCTTTATCGTGACTCGGCTTGCCAGCAGAATCCTGATTCTCATTATCGACTAGGTCTGATGTATGCTTATGGCAAACATGTAGAAAAAAACGTTTCGAAAGCAATCCAGCATTTATTGAAGTATGAAAAATACGTTGAATTCCGTTCCAATCTTTCTTTGGAAATAAATGAAGCTTGGCTATTAGTTGAAGCAGACAACATCGACATAATGGAACTGTATAACAAATATATTAATGGAGAATTTGAATCTCAGTACAACTTGGCATTGATGTGTTTGAACACTGGAACTACAGCAAACGACTCTATCATCAGCAATAATCTTCTTTATTATGCAGCAAGTAAAGGGGATTCTCGTCACCAGTTGGAGGTTGGACTCATTCAACTTCATGCAAACAATTTAGAAGAGGCTATACGGTGGACTTTTAAATCTGCTGAACAGGGAAATCTTCAAGCAAAAAATATCCTTGGAGTCTTATACATGAATAAAGAGGCTACGTACTATGATAAGTCGATTGCACTTCAGTATTTTGATGACGCTGCTAGAAATGGCAACAAGGATGCACAATTTAATCTTGCTTCGATTTATCACTATGGGCATCATGTAGAGCAAAATATAGAGTTGGCTATTTCCTGGTATAAAATGTCAGCAGAACAAGGTTGTGCTGTCTCTCAGTTTGCGCTAGGTTTGCTTTACAAAGACCAATTTATATACGAGGACTCGTTTGATTACTTCAAAAAAGCGGCTGAAAACAATCACTCCGACGCTCAATACTTTCTTGGTTTGATGTACGATAATGGTCAAGGCACAGAACAGAATATTAAAGAAGCTGAAAAGTGGTACGCAGAATCAAAATCTCAGGATGACATTCCAAGTTCGATGGTTTTAGCCAGGCTCTATCATTATCGCGATGACACAGTGCAGGCACTAAAATGGTATAAAAAGGCTTTGGACTCCAAGCATGTATCTTCAGCTGAACGTGGAATAGGTTTAATTTTCGAATATACTCATCGAAACCTTTCAAAAGCTCGGGAATATTACAACAGGTCTGCAGACAAAAACAACAAGATCGCATATTATGAACTAGGAAGGATGTTCTATTATGGCGTAGGTGTTGAGAAAAACATTGAAACAGCACTAGATTGGTTCAATAAAGTAGAGTCTGTCCCTTGCGATGATACTATGAGGCATATAGCTATCGAGGCTCAGTACAGTTCTTTGGTGTCAGATGAAGAGGAGGAAATTGAATATCGCGTCGAATCGGAGCAGCATTTTAAAACCAAGGCACAACACTACATAGATGAAGCACGTGTTTCAGGCTTAGCATTAACTTCTACGTAGCAAATATAGGCTATCTAATCCATTTTAACACTAGATCTAATGCATCAGTTATTACAATTTTTAAAAGTAAATCAAATAAATAAATAAAAATCCTGTAATATGAAGCACTTCTAGTCTCATTAGTATTCGGAAGTTGATTATTGAAAACTTCTCCAAGCCTTCGTGCAACGTTTTGCAGAGAAAGAATTCTAAATTGATTTAAGAATTTTGAGTGAATTTGAAATAAAAGTATATAATATATTGTAAAAGGTACAGACTTTAATTATAGATTACTTTGAAGACCATTTAATTCAAAAATAAAAGAAATATGTTGAATTTGACTTTTTGCTTCAATTCTTTCATAACCCTTTACTCATATCCTTATTATTTAAATTTTCGCTTTTTTGTGTCTGTCCGTCTTATTTAGCTGCTTTTATTTACTTTGTAATGAATAAATTTAGGCTCAGAAACTTTATTTTTTTATAGTGTAAGCATCCGTTTTAGTTAATTACCTTAACACTGAAAACTGTTCAATTTCATTCAGGAAGAGAGAGAAAAAAATTATAGTATATTACTTTATTCTTTCTTTCTGGCACTCACTCTCTTGAATGATAGTATGTGAAAAGAAACCTTACTTCTTTCTGTTATTTTGCTTTCTTCAAAAATATAGCTTTGGTCTTACCAAACAGAGCAAATGGGTTTGTATCACCTAAATACTGGCCTTTACACAAAGTTCAACAGCATTTTTAAAACTCTTCCCCTTTCTTACTTTTCCCAAACAAAATGGATGATAATCAATTGAGTTGTAAGTAAATAAAATCTACACCACTCTCTGATAAGTCGAGATATATACTTATTTATTATTATTTTTTCTCCTTAGCGGATGGGCTTGATATTGATCCAAATATTATACGGAGAGCTTGGGAAGGAGATTCACAAGCCCAACTTGAAGTGGGAAGCGCGTATTTTGCTTCTATTTATGTTAAAGACAACCTTCTAATCGCATCAAAATGGATCTCTCGGTCAGCAGAGCAAGATAATATGGAAGCTCAGTTCAGGTTGGGGAATTTGTATGCCTTGGGTCAAGGAGTCGAACGGAGTTCCGTGGACGCACATCAATGGTACACTAAATCAGCTATCCAGGGATATAAAAAGGCCCTAAGAAGAATCCATAATCTCTACGAACAAGATAAAAAAATACACTGCCGTGGCAAATTAAATGCAGAAGAGGAATTAAAGCAAATCCCAAGATTTCTGGGAGAGCAAGAGAAATACTATTACAGGGAGTTAAATGAACAGCGGCTTGACGAACAGAAACAGAAATTAAGCGACACTCTCAACTACTTTTCTCAGAGTTTTCAAAAGTACAAATCACTGGACCAAGATGATCCAGTAATTCAAGTAAATCTGGCATTTCTTTATCAACATGGGTACGGTACTTTTATATCTGAGCGATGGGCTATCGAATATTACGAAAAAGC
The DNA here is from genome assembly GCA_024140375.1 of Backusella westeae. NCBI lineage: Eukaryota > Fungi > Mucoromycota > Mucoromycetes > Mucorales > Backusellaceae > Backusella > Backusella westeae. The sequence goes on along the minus strand of VCJG01003929.1, from coordinate 22,298 downwards.
GAGCGAAAAGGGACATCGTGATGCTCAATATAACTTGGGCTATATTTATCAACAAAATACAAATTTAAAATTTAATTATGATCTTGCCCTCAGATGGTTACGTACTTCTGCTACAAACGGAAACATTGCTGCTCAGAATTCTTTGGCTTACTTGTATGAAAAGGGACTAGCTACCGAATTGAATTTTGAAGGTGCAATCTATTGGTATACCAAAGCTGCTATGGCTGGAAACTCGGATGCTCAGGTGACTCTTGGTAAATTGTACAGAAAAGGCGAATATGTTCAGAAAGACCTATCTGAAGCAGTCAAATGGTACAGGCTAGCAGCTCAACAAGGAAATGGTGCGGCTCAGAGTTGCTTAAAGCAACTGAATGAAGAGGGAGCTTATCTCCATCTCTATAACACATCAATAAATTCAACACTTTCTTCAAGATTACAAGACGACTTAAACAAATTAGTCGGTGCTGATCATTTTGAAACGTTACAGAAGCTGTGCCATCGTGCTCGCAGGTCAGACGGAAATGCCATGTATCAAATTGGTCTAAAATACTACAATGGGGAAGGCTTTACTCAAAACAAAGACACTGGTTTCCAATGGATCAAAAAGGCAGCAAAAGCAGGAATCCAAATTGCTGAAAAAAAAATAGCTCAAATGTACGAAGAAGGCGATGAAACAGACCAGGACTATCACGAATCAAGCAAATGGGTTAGAAAAAGCGTAATTAAAAAAAATAGTGAAGCACAATGTAAACTTGGAACTTTCTTTAACAATGGATTTGGTGTACGAAGAGATTCACTCGAGGCTAGTAAATGGTTTACTTTTTCGGCAGATCAAGGGAATGGCGAAGCTTGGTATCAGCTTGGCCTATTTAGGTTAAAGAACGAGGATCAAAGGGAAGCGTTTTATTGCTTTCAGCAGTCTGCTCGTTTCGGAAATCCATCTGGCACATTTGAACTGGGACAATGTTTTGAAAATGCAATTGGTGTTTTTAGAGCTATGCCTTTTGCCATTAAACTATACGTAGACGCTGCCACATTTGGAAATAGTGCTGCTCAAGTTAGACTTGGACAGCTATACGAAGAAGGGTATAACATCTCATCGGAGTTGGGACAGCTATACGACGAACATGGGAATGACCTCATATCGGATTTGGTACAGCTATACGAACATGGGAATGTCATCGCATCGGATTTGGAACAGGCAGAGAAATACTATACAATAGCGTCGGAATCTGGCAATCCAACTTATCAAATGGATCTGGCAATGAAGTATTTAGATGGAAGGTTTCCTGATGAGGGTTATGTCAAGACCTTTCAATTAATTAAAAATGCATCTAAACAGAATCATTGCGATGCGATAAGACTATTTCAAACCCCAATAGTTCTTGGTAAAATCAACTTTGATTTACTCAAAATCATCACTATGTTTAAACTGGCGTCGCAAAAAGGGATAGAAGATTTAGAATACAACATTGGTTTTGCGTATGAACATGGAATAACTGGTCACTCAAAATTGAATACGATTCCCGTTGATTATATGAGCGCTGAAGTATGGTATTCTATTAGTGCAAAAAAAGGTGACTCCAGGGCGCAATGTAGACTAGGTATTATGTATGCTGAAGGAAAGGGTGTTGAGCAGAACCTGTCAGAAGCTTTTAGTTACTATTCTCAAGCTCATGAAAATGGAAATAACGATGCAACCTATATGTTAGCCAAAATGTATTTAAGTGGTTATGGCGTCGACCAAGACTTAGTAAAGGCATATCACTTTTTTACAGAAGCCTCCCGAATGGGTCACAAAGAAGCACACAAAATGCTATCACCGTCAAATTCCAGGTAATTTTGCTGATAAAATCCATATTAAAATATCTTTAAGTAACAACACTTTTGAAATATTCATAGTGGAAATCTGGAGATGCTCGAAAAAATTGCTATTCTAGGAAATGTAGCCATACAATACCAACTAGGAATCCTCCATCAAGCAGATAATGAAGCTCTAGTTTTTAAATGGTTTTCTTCTGCTGCAAAAGAAGGAATAGCTGATGCATGCTACAGAGTAGGAGTGTTTTACCAAGAAGGAAGAGGCACAGATAGAGATTATTCAAAAGCTATGATGTTTTACAAAAATGCAACCGCCAGGGATCATGCCGAGGCTATGTATCGATTAGCGGAAATGTATCTTCACGGGAAAGGAACGAAAGTTAATTATGAAAAAGCTTATCATTTCTACACTATGGCAGCCAAACAAGGTCACTATCTATCTCGTAAATTTTTAAATATAACAAACCAGCCATTTTCAGCACTTTATGACGAAAGCGAACAGAAATCATCCAGTATTGATCTTCGCAGCAAAAATATGGACTATTCGTTTCCCAATACTTCGGATGAATTTGAAAACTCTATGCGAATGTATGAACGTGTTGCTGAACAAGGAGATGCCAACGCACAGTATATTTTAGGCTGGGCATTCGCGCATTGTAGTTTTTTGCTATGGCCTAAGGAAGCAGTAAAATGGTTTACTAGGTCTGCAGGTAGCTCTCATCCGAAGGCGCTCTATCAACTTGGTTTACTCTATGAAAAAGGGTCAGGAGTGTCTCAAAACCGTTACAAAGCTGCCAGTCTCTATAAATTATTAAGTGACCGAGGAGATATTGATGCAAGATACAGGTTAGCTCTGCTATATCACTATGGAAGAGGAGCAAGAGTTGACTCGATGAAAGCAGTCCATTATTATACCGACGCAGCCTTTAGTGGAAATTCCGAAGCTCAATTTGCTCTAGGTAGATTGTACCAAACTGGGGAATTGGTTCAAACAAATGTTTTAGAAGCAATAAGGTGGTTAACTTGCTCACATTTGCGGGGTCACCCTGATGCCATACATTATTTACTCCAATTTTATGATGACAAACCTCTCGAATCCTATTTTCATGATCGTTTATCTACAATTATGAGAAAGGTCGCCCGTGTTAGTTCTCTTAATAATGAGAAAGATGGACACGCAATGTACACCCTTGGTCGATCACAACTAACTGGAATGGGCGCACCCTTAGATCTTCTCAGAGCGTTTAGATATTTGTCATTGGCAGCTAAAAAGTATAAATATCCTGATAAGGATAACCTAATCGACTTAATCCTTTCAAAAAATCTATATAAATTATCCAGCAATTCAGACGAAAATTCACGATTTTATGTTGGAAGTTACTATTTCTTCCTAGCAAATCAAAACAAAACAGTATCACTTAGAAATAGATTTCGTTCTAAATGTGTGGATCCTGCTATGTCTCAAGAGAAGTATTCTGTATTTCGTTACTACGAAAAAGCAATGGATTACCTTTCACCACTAGCTTCAAATGGCGATGAAGAGGCACAGTATTACCTGGCAATTATGTACCTAAATGGATTTGGCACCGCAGTTGATAAACAAAAAGCCGTTGAATATTACACTGCGGCTGCTGAGAAAGAACACATCGATGCTCAATATGAATTGGGTATGTTATATTCAACTGGTTCAGGCTTGGCTATCAATTATCCGTTATCATTGAATTTTATAAAAAAAGCTGCGTTATCAGGACATAGAAAGGCAATATTTCACATTGGGTGGATGTACAAGCATGGTCTAGGCTTTACCAAAAGTGAAGAAGAAGCTGCTAAATGGTTTAGTATCTCATTACCATCCGCGAAAATACAGTTTTCATATAGCTTTGATATGCCTAATTTAATCAAGGTATAGGGCATATATATTTATATTTTTATTAAAAAAAAACACTACTAACCCAACTTGTATTAAGAAAATAGAAAGTCTGGAAGTAGAAAATTTGAATGCTTCTGTTGAAGACACCAATCTCGAAACTCTGTCATATAATGGAGATGGTGCGGCCAGTTATTCGCTAAGTCAAAAATATCTAAATGGAAAGGATGTCGAGGTAAATCGCGCCAAAGGACTGAATTATCTTCGATTGGGCGCTTTCCAAGGTCACCATTTATGTCAGGAAGAACTTGCTTTCTTATTCTACCATGGGGGGGACTCGGTTAGGAAAGATCTTCGATTGGCTACCCTTTGGCTTAAACGAGGAGAAGAATATGGCAGCATTAAATTAAAATTTTATCTGGCCCAGATTTATCATTCTGGAGTTGTGGATAATAATGATTTCGGTAGCGCGCTCAAATTGTATCAAGCTATTGATGGAGAGTTTTTTCCTTTGGTTTTACAGCAGAGAGGATTATTGTACGAAAATGGCAATGGGTTAAAGAAAGATTACTCCATGGCATACCGTTTCTATATCAAATCTTTTAATGAAGGCAACTTTATTTCAGGCTACAATGTTGCGTTACTATACTTCTATGGTAAAGGTGTAAAGCAAGACTATACAGAGGCAATTTCTTGGTTGGAAAAAGCACGTGCCAGATCTACATTAGCCCACCTCCATTATATATTTCTCGAAACAGGAATTTCACAAACATCAGCAACTGGCACACGAAGCAGAACATACTCTCTTGTCACGTATGATCAATTTGTGGGTAAAATCTTGTATCTTTTAGGCAAGATCTATTCTGACGGTTTAGGTATCCATCGAAATAATGACAAAGCTCAGTTTTACTTTAAAGAGGCTAGTAAAAAAGGAAATGTGGAAGCTAAAAGCCACTTGGAAGAAAACTCCCAGTAGGAACTTTACCAAAACTTTGATTTTAATTTTTATAATGAATAAATATTTGCTTATCTTTTATCAATAATAAATCTACTCGCTACTTCAGCGAACTAGATTTGGGACAACCTTTATGAATGAGAGAATAAATATATAAAAAAATCCCCTCTTCCTTTTTTAAGGATAGCTTTAACAACAATAATTTATTTGAAAATCATACAAATTATACACACTC
>VCJG01003924.1:26459-37440 GCA_024140375.1 Backusella westeae | reverse complement strand
CGATGGTAATGATAGAAAAAAAAAACACGCACACACACACGCACGCCTATTTACTTTTTTTTTTTTACAATATTCCCATCACCATTTTCGATATACCCTACCTTAATGACAATAGGTGGACCACCATTCTTTGGTCTCAACTTGGCCGCAATTTCTCTACCTACCGTCCAGGTACCACCCTCCAAAACCTGAGCTAAAGCAAGCTTTCGATTCCACTTGGTCTCCAATCCCTTATGGATCTTATCCAGATATATAACAGTCAATGCACGCCATTCGACCACGACCGGATCCGAGCCTTCAAACACAGGAAGCCCCTCGTCATTCTTTACCGCCTTACTCATGACCTCGGGTTTCAATGTCAACAGGTTGTAATCAACCAAAAGACCACCATTACGATACTCTGGTAAACCGGTCATCAACTCGATGCCCTTGAACTTGATTTCGAGTGTGGATTCGATGGCCTCAGTCAGTGAGTAAGTGAGCCATTGCGAGAGCTTATGGAAGGGGACAAGGTTTTCATGGTTACCTAGATCAGTTAATGCCGCGCAGGGCCATACGTCTCCCAGGGGAACATCGTCAATGGTCACGCGTGGTGGCCAGATTTTTCCTAGACTCATCACTGCCTCCCAAAGCGTTTCGATGCGAACCTCATTGCTTGATTCAGATTTTTGCTTCAACAGATAATCTATTTATACATGATGATGTTTAATTTTTCTTTTTCTTTTCATGAATGATCAATACTTTACCAACAATGTTACCAGGTCGACTAGTCAACCCTTCCTGACTAGGAAAATAGGTTTGTTCATTCTCAAGTACGTTTCCTAACCGCTTAAGGAGTTCCGAGCGACCCTCCAAACCTACCATTTGGTTTTCGCCCGTGACTTGAAATCCTTTTTCCATACGTTCTACGGAAATGGTTTGCAATCCCTTCACTACAACATAAAATCAGTCACTATTTTTTTTTGCATAATGTTTGTCGCCTTTTTTTTCCCACGACTATTTACCATCAACACGGTCAGGTGAGCCTTCCACACCTGAAAAATAACCATTCATAAACATATCAAACGAGGCCAACGCAAGTCCTTCCGATCTTCCAATGAGCTTGTTTTCGGTTGTGCGATACTTCCAGGTCTGACCCGCACCGGCATCCACAAGCACAGAAACAACGACCAAATCAACAAGACGACGCGCCTTCTCTGTGGCATCCACCTTGGCCCAGCCTTCGGTCTGGAGCTTTTCAAGCTGCTTTGGATCAAAGTGGCGAATACGGGAATGGGGTGGGATCTCGTCCAGGTTGGCAAAACGACGCTCGGTCGTGGCGGCAACGGCATCCATAATGTCAGGTAGCTTGGATTCATCAATATCAAAGTTGACACTGTCACCACCACGCTTTGCTTGTTCATAGACCTGCTGGCAGCGTTCACGGATAGATGCGAGTGTACGGAGATGATCTTGGGCAAGTAAAGTCATTTTCTATTAGAGAGTATAGCTAATAATTAAAAAAGGTAAAAGAGAAAAAAAAAGATAAAAGAAAAGAGGAAACAGATAACTCTCTTTTTTTTATCAGTTTTTAAAAAGATAAGGAAAAAAAAATTTAAAGTTTATTGATTTTTTTTTTTGCATTAATCCATTTTTACAATCTAATTCTCGTTATAACAACAATAATACACAAAATAATATTTATAACGTCATGACCCATCGTGTTCCCTCTCTATGCTGTTCCACCTGGATGGGAGGCAACGGCCAACTCTTTGGACCAAAGCTAGGTTGAACATAGACCAGCTTTTTGCTCTTTTTATCATCCAAGAACTTGGGCAATGGGAAATCCAATGGTTTACCATATGTACACAGATCCTTGCCAATCTTGGCAAGCCATTTCGCCTCGACGGCCGTCACGCCCTTGAGCCATGTCTTGGTTGACTTTGCGCCCTTGAACAGCTCACTGTATACGAGCATGGCAGGCGGTTCCTGGCCGTACAGGATGGAATTGGGATGTATAAACGCATCCTCATCTGACCAAAGCAGGCGATAGACGACATTGGATGCGTTGCGGTAACGACTACCCTTACCGCCTCCTGTTTCAAGTACATCGAGACGGATGGCGACGGAATCGATGAATCCTGCGGTGATCACCTGACGTATCACCTTGAGCTGGGTTGCGGTGGGTGGCTTCATCTTGGGATCCATGGCGACGTTGATGTCGGGGAAATTGGCCGACACAAGGTTGGTCAGTTGGCGACGGAGTTTACGGATTTCTTCCATGGCCTTTGGTCGTAAAAAGTTGTCTTCACAGAACTGTGTGGTTGCACCAGCGAATTCGTAGGCGCCGACCACATTGAGCAGTTTAATGATATCACTTGATGGATCCAATGCAGCATGTTTCTATACAAGTGTGTGAGTACCAAATGTTGTTATTCTAATGACGGTGTTTTACCATTTGGGAAGTATAGTACTTCTTTCGTGTTAATTTTCTCTTTTGTTTTTCTGCAACAGTCTCACTTTTAATGTTATGTAATTCACGATGGTCCAAGTCATCATCGTCGTCGTCTTCCTCGGGTTGGTTTTCATCTAAATGATAATCTTGGATAAAAGGATCACCCACGGAGAGTGCAGAAACAATGATGATAACAAAGGGCAAGCAGTTGTGCTGCTGACCAATAATAAGCATCTTTGCAAAGCGAGGTGTGATGGGGAACAGCGACATGGTGTGTCCGAATTCTGTAATATGTTTTGTATTTGCATTGATGGCACCCAAGTAAGTCAATAGCTACGTATAATATTAATATTATAATACGCTTTCTCCTCCTCTTTTTTTTTTCTTTCTTTTACCTTTTCAGCTTTAAATAAATTCTCACGGGGCGGAGGTGTGGGGAATGGGAAATTGACCACATTATCAATATTCATGGATTTCATATTCAGCACCACGCCCTCAATGGGCATACGATGAATCTCCGGGGTAGAAAACTTGGGGAATTCATTATCAAAAACAGCAGAAGAAAAGAGTCGGTAGCAGTGACCTGGTCCTGTTCTACCGGCACGACCTGCACGCTGACCAGCAGAGGCTTGCGAGGTCCAATCAATCTCAAAGGACTGCACACCCGTGTCGACATTGTATTTACGCTCCTTGGATTTACCGGCATCGACAACGTATCGTACGTTGGGGATGGTCACAGAGGTTTCGGCGACGTTGGTAGCAATCACACATAGTCGTGTGCCCTCTGGTGGAGGTTCAAACACACGTAATTGAGCTTCGGTGGGTAACATGGAATATAAAGGAAGCACGTGTAATGGAGCTGGAAAAGAAGTGAGTTAAAACGGTGATAATAATAATAATAATAATATATTCCTAATCCTATTTACTACTTACCATCTGTGAAGCTATCAATCTCATCATCTTCAAAACCTTCTATAATATCATCATCATCATCATCATCCTCGTCAGAGTCAGATTCCAGGTCAAAATCTTCTTCTGGTCTATCATCACCCAATTCCAAAGCTTCTTCTTCCACATCCACTAATAATCATTTAAATAAGTAAACCAAACAATATTATACTTTTATTCTCTTTACCTTTTCCAGCAGGCACATTGACTTTCTTTGACTCCAGCTCAATTGCCTTCTTCTCATCCCTCTTTTGTGCCTTTGTAGCCTTTTCAGGCAAAGCAGGAAACTTGGCTCTCAATTTCTTGCACAACTGATTAATCTCATTCTGACCGGTCAAAAACACCAAGATACCGCCATCAGGCAAGCGTTGATGAATCTTGCAAATCTTCTTGTAAGCATCAGCGACATGATCTATAGGCGTGCGCTTATTAAAATGAACGGAAACAGGAAACTGTCTTGCATTGACATTGATAACAGGAGGGACCTCTGGAAAGAGTGTCTTGTTTTCGGTAAAGTCGGATACACGCAAAGTGGCAGACATGATGATGACACGGAGGGGCTTTATCTTTTCACGATCTTCTCTGCTCAGCTCTGCACGGAGCTTGAGAACACGACTCACGACACCAATGAGGATATCGGTGTTGAGGTTACGTTCGTGTGCTTCATCAATGATGATGGTAGAGTACTTTGTAAGAAGCAAGTCCTGAGACATCTCTCTTAATAGCACACCATCGGTCATAAACTTGATGCGTGTTTTATCAGAGACGGTGGCATCATAACGGATCTGATAGGATACCTCATCCTCCCCGAGGTTGAGTTCATGCGCCACACGTTTGGCCATACTGACGGTGGCAACACGACGTGGCTGGGTCACGCCAATCAAGCCAGGGTTGTCGCTCTCGGGATGAGACCAACCTGCTTCATAAAGGAACTGAGGAACCTGTGTTGTTTTACCTGAACCTGTTTCACCACAAATAATCACCACCGTGTTGTTGCGAATGGCTTCCATGATCACCTGCTCCTCACCACAGACGGGCAGCTTCATGCGAGATTTCTGGATCTCGGGTAATCGATTGATGTTGACATAGAAGGGTTTAGCGGTATCTTGGCTTAGGTCGCCCTCCTTGTTTGCCTTTAATAGCTGTAATTTGATCTCATCAGTTTCCTCTTCAACACGTAAAGGTACCGCAGGGATGTTTTTGGTTGCTTCCTGCATGATTTCGATCTGTGTGGGTTTATCTTCCTGATCATCCTCCTCGATAAGCTGAGCAACAGAACGCTTCTTTTCCCCTTCTTCATCTTCATTGATTTCCTTATCGTCATAATCCGAATCCGAGCTATCAAACGAATCATCCGAATCATTACCGCCATTCTGTCTTTGCTTGAAGCGTTTACGTGCAATAGAAGGAATAGTTGACTTCTTCTTCTTTCTCTTTCGCTTTACAAGTGGCATTGCTGAACCATCCTCTGCTTGTTTTAATGCACTTCCTGTAACAGGCTGTTCCTTGGTTACCTTCTGAATTGATTCCATTATTTCCATGGGAACATTGTCCACATCCACTTCCTTTTCAACAAACAAAGGCACAGTCTCATCGGTAGCCTCAACGCCTGCCTTTCGTTCGAGCATGGCTTGGTGCAATTGTTCACGGAGTGTCTGTCCTGATCGACCAATGAGTTTACTCGACTTTAAAAGATCTGAAGACCAAGATGAAGTACTAAACAATGATGCTGATGGTGTTAGTTGTATAAGTTGGTTTCAAATAGTCAAGACTTACGATAGTTGTTCAAGCAATCCGACACGGGCTTCTTTTTTTAATTTTTGTTCCTAAATAACAGTGCTAAATATGCATTCCATTTTCACCATCTCTTTTTCTGTTGCTTACAATGTATTTTTCCATCTTTTTTCTCTTCTTTTTAGACATGTATTTGATTGGCTCCTTTAAAGAGGCTGTCTTTTTCGATTTCTTCTCTTCCTCTCCGTTCTCCTCTTTCTTATCGGAAGGCACAATCATGTATTCATTTCTAGATATCATAGCACTAGTTAAACACAATATCTCTCAGTCCCTTCATCATATTGGTCTTACGATTCGACAGACTTGTCTTCATTTGCTTCTTGTGGTTCAAAGGCATGAGTTTTCAAACCACCGTCTCTTGCCTTTGGGTGAGGTCTCTGGTTTGGTCTTTTTGAAGACGCACGGGCCTTTTCATTGTATCTTGGTCTTGATTTACCCATGTTTCTTCTTTCTAATGAAGGTAATCAAAGGAAAACTAGATCTATATGAAAAAAAAAAGTTGCTTAATTTCGATGATAATAATTGTAAACTCCGCTGCGAAAGCAATTTGATGTCACAATAACGCTGTTTATTCAAAACAACAAAAACCCATCAAGAATAAGAAATAACAAGACAGATTATTTCATTTTCATGAACACAACATAATTCATTTTTATGACTGGAAACAAACCTTCCTGGTGCTTAATGATAAAAAAGGGAATCCGTTTAAGAAAAGACAATGCGCATATCGTGACTGAATTTTCTCTTTTTTTTTACGCCACCTGTTTTTTTAACAGCATGATTTTCTATTTTTTTCTATTTTTTTTTTGTTACTTGAAAATAAATAACAATACAAAAAATGTCAAACAAAGAAGAGCTGAAGAAGGATATTTTCGGTCTTGAAAATGATGAAGAAGAGGATGTATCTTTGGACGAAGAAGAGGAGCAGCAGGATAGCAGATTCTCTAAAACAAAGCTTCAAAAACAAGCCTTTAGCGATAGTGACATTAGTGATGACGATGATGATGATGATCAATCTGACAATGACGACGATGATGCTAAAAATGAAGAAGAAGAGGAAGAAGAAGAGGAAGAAGAAGAGGAAGAAGAAGAGAGAGGATCTGGATCCGATCAAGACGATGACGATGATCTCGAGGGATTAGATCCTGAAGGTTACGATGCACCCAAAGAGGATGACTTACAACAAAAACGAGTTCGCGGACAAAAGAAAAACAAGATCAAGGCGCTGACTCCCGAAGAGCTAGAGAAATTCGAAAAAGCACGCAAAAAGACCGGCGTCTGTTACCTCAGTCGCATCCCTCTCTTTATGAGACCATCTCAAGTGCGCACACTGCTTGAAAAATATGCAGAATTAGGGCGCATCTTTTTGGTGCCCGAAGACGCCAAGATTACATTCAGACGCAAAAAGTACACCAAGAACCGTCGCACCAATTTTGTGGAGGGCTGGGTCGAGTTTAAAGATAAAAAGAAGGCAAAGTCGCTTGCCGAGTATCTCAACATGAGACAGATTGGTGGAAAGAGAAAGAGTCCGTACTATAGTGAAATGTGGAATATCAAGTATTTACCAAAGTTCAAATGGCACCACTTGACAGAACAAATGGGTAATGACGAATAAAAAGCATATATAAAACGGGCATTTTACTCATACTTATTATTATAGCACACGAAAACCAGGCACGCCAGCAACGTCTCCGTAATGAAATTGCACAGGCCAATCGTGAAAACAAGACTTATATTCAGAATGTCGAGAAGGCCAAGATGTTGGAGAATATGGAAGAGAAAAAGCGTAAACGTAGCAATAATAATAACAATGGCGGCGATGATGAAGTCAAGGTGAAGCGTACGTTTTCACAAAGGGCAAAGGTGGAACGCGAGGTTGATCCTACTCGTTCTGGCAAGCAATCGTTGGATAACTTGAAGAATAGCAATCTCAAGGGTGTTCTTGGTAGTATCTTTAGTAAAAAGTAGAAGTCATCATCATATCATATTTAGAATTGTTGTGCATAATAAAAGAGTTGTAATAAACACACGCTTGTAAAACATACCACACACACACGTGATGTTTATTATTCATATTTATCTTGAATTGTTTCACTTTCTCTCTCTTCTCTTTATATATATATATATATATATTATATTAAAATGTTGCGTTTATTAAAAAGCAAAAGAACATTACGCCTTCCAGTCGTGCTTGATCCAACTCCCATTCGCATAAATCGCTTCCAAATTTACGTCAAGCCCGTTCTTGTAAGCGTCGGTTTGACTGCAGGCGCCTTTACAATAGCAGCACTCGTCCACGAACGACAGGCTGAATTATTTTGGAAACAGCTTCGCGTCGAAAAACCTGAATTCGGAAATCTACGACACATCATCACAGACCAACAGCTTCTATGGCTCGACCTTGTCCATGAAAAGGCCAAGCTCTGGAAGCAGCGACAGGAGGAGATCTTAAAAGACTTGAAGCAGCGACTTGAGCTGATTAGCCTCATGCCGGAACCTGTTAAACGGACCGTCTATCAAGCAACACAGGCTTATTTCAACCTGCCCGAATCGAAAAAGACAATAACCGGTTTGATTGGGTTGAATATGCTTGTCTTTATCGCATGGAGAATACCCCCTTTACGACCGAGTCTGCAACGACAGTTCTTTAGTGGGCGACACATGCTGTCCAGCTGCTTTGCACACCGTAATGCGCTTCACCTGACAGTCAACATGGTGGGATTGTATATATTTGGGCCATTAATCTATAATCTGTTGGGGAGGGAGCAGTTCTTGGCCTGCTATGTGTCGCTTGGCATCAACGCGAATCTGATTGGCCATTTGCTTTCGGTGGCATTTAAAAGACCTGCTGTCATGGCGAATTATGGTGCTAATGGATCCATTTATGGCCTATTGGCTGGAAGCGCCTTTTTATATCCAGAGACAACAATTGCTGTGCCCTTTTTACCAATGCTGGCGATTCCTATAAAGTAGGTTTTAGCTTTTATATATATTAGAATGTCATAATAATAATAATAATTAACACTATTCCAATTCTTTTCAATATACCACCTGCTTTATCTTTCTTGTATTAAAGTTATGCTGTGTCAGCCTTAATAACTGCTGATATCGCAAGTGTATTGCTGCGCTGGCGCACGTTCAATCACTTTGTAAGTAGAATGCAGCACTGTACGATTTAGTAGTTTTTAACAATGTGGGACAATAGACGCATTTAGGAGGTGCAGCATTAGGATTGGGTTATATCAAGTATGGTCCTGATTATATATGGCAACCACTTTTAAAGCAAATAAGAGAGTTAAAAGGGAAGGGCGGTGGTGGTAGTAATAGGGGTGATGGTTCTGGCATTATGATGGAGATTCCAAATAAGAAGTTGGTGTCTTGGTTAAAAAAGACGTCAACAGTGCCGGAAAAACAGTGAATAATAAAGCATGTTTTTTTAAGCAGTTTGTTTTTATTATATGTGTGTGTTTTCTGATCCATCATGGAAAAACCAATATTATTTTTGGATAAAGAAAATATAGTACAAATAAGTTTTTATTTAATATGAATATTTTTTGCAATTTTTGGCCGTATTCCCACATTTGTGGGGGATACAGCACTGTCCAATTACAATCACTCTTGTTTCACAAGAGATCAACATTTCACTTATTCGAATGAAGATTGAGTGTACACTACGATAGGCCTAATGACGATTTTGTATCAACTTATCATCATATACTCCATCAATATTAACATTTTTATTATTTTATGTACTTACGTTGGTTTTTTGGGAGGAAACCTCTAAAAACCGAGACGAGGGTATCTCTAGAGATCGAGATGGGCTACTGTCATCATGATGTTTGGCGGTGTGTCACAAAATGTAAACACGGTTGATGGAGTGAGCGTGACTGTATTGAAGACATCAAGCGTTGCTTACCATGGCTGATAAGTTCATTCATATACAAATCCACTTGTTAGCTGTCTCAAGCAGAGGAAAGTTTTTTCTTGAAGAGCTGTCTTGATCAGAATTGAACAAGTCGATTTGCTCTTCTATACACCAGATTTTCAGCTCATCAAAGTATGTTGAATCAACGTCAAACTGGAGGCCAGAACTTGTTACAAGTATTTTAAATGACTTCCAATAATAATAAGCCTTTTCTTGGCAGCACCGGAGTCAGCCTGGTGAGCTTTGTAAAAGAAATGATAGCAAGATTGCTTGGAAGCTGATGTACTAATGATTCCCACAGAAAGAATCACAACGGAAAGACCGCCCATTTTGATTGAAGTCCAACAAAAGATAAACTTCACTTTCTCTAGCCGAACGATTGGCTACTGCAGTAAAATTTCGGCGAGATATGGTACTCTTATCGACTGTCTTCTTACGCTTTGATACAGCAAGATCGGCCTCTTCCGCCGCTCCTCTTTTTCGGGACAGGTTTTTTTTCCTTTTCTCCAAGGTTTGCTTCTAACTTTTTTTTGATTCTTGCGTACAAAGGAGGTCTGAAGGAAGTTGCGAGGGTGGTTCATCAGACTTGTCTCCAGTAGGGTTGTCTTCAGCAGGCTTTTGGGAAGGAGGTGAACATGGTGGATTGCTTTTATCAGTCTATTCACGTGGAGGAGTACGTGTTGCTTCATCTTCATCAGACCTTTGTGTACGAAAAAAAAGAGTATATCGTTGCTGTATTTTTCTTTGGTCTGTTAATCTGATTTATATCTTTAAAGACACTCTGCGTTATTATCTTTTACTATCGCTGATTGTCCATAATTTTTTTAGGTCGGACTTACATCTCTGAATGAAAAGCTGCTTTCTTGCGGTGTATTCTTCAGTTCATTTTCTCGATGGTTGATTGTCTTTCTCAACGTCTTGACATCAAGTTTTTCAGGGGAAACAGGTGGGTCTGAAGCCTCTCCAAAATGTACACAAAATTCAGGTTCTGAGGAAACAGACGACTTTGAATGATTCACTGGCTGACTCCTTTGGACCTTTGTCCCATTTTTCATACGTTGGACCTTTCTTTTAAATGCTTCGCTTTGCTTGTAGCACTCTTCGCATAGCCCGCTTTGGTTGGTGGAAACCATGATTTCGTCGGAGCATTTAGAGCACTTCATTTTAAAAGGTACAGTATAGCCTAGATTTTAGTAACAAGAACGTTAGAGATTTTGTCAGTTTAGCCACTCTTTCACTGTTAAAAGGCTACATGCCTGCTTTAATTTTCTGAAAGCGCCTTTTATGACCTTTGTCTTTTTGTAGAGAGCAAAATGAACCTCCCTTGGAATAAAACCGATGTTTTCTCGATCACAAAAGCACATTTTACTAGAAATTACGTTGATATTGATTGTTAACTGTCTATTACTTGTCGTATTTTGACTTCTATTAAGATGCTCCTTTATACTTCCGACTGGAGGGAAAAAATAATTGTGACGTTTTTTTGAAAATGAAACATTTTATTTCCAAAAATAAAAACCCCCAAAATAAAACTTCGCTTGGAGATGCTCTTAGTGATTTTTTACTTGCTTTCTTTAAACTACTTTACTACTTCTTCAACATGTCTGCCCAAAACAATACTCCTACTACTCCTTCTGCTGCTACCAACCCTTCTGCAACTTCTCTTGAAGCTAATGTACAACATTTGGCAATCGCTTCCAACCAGATTCCTACTCCTCATAATGAACCCAGGGATGTCACCATTGAAGATGCTCCTCCAAAGTTGGATTCCTCAGACCCTGACAGCATCAAGAAGTTCATCGTCTTTCTCCAGGCCAAAGCCACCAAGCTTACCGATGCCATCATTATCGCGTCCTTTGCTCCTGGCACTGGCGAGTCCA
>VCJG01003922.1:0-11715 GCA_024140375.1 Backusella westeae | reverse complement strand
GCCTCCCAGTCATGCCCAAGGGGCCTCTCAGTTTCCCAAGCGTCCTCTCAGTATTCCCAAGAAAAGTAATCGCAAGAAAGAAAAAAAAAGTGAGGAAAAAAAGAAAAAGAGTGAAGAAAAAAAAGTGTGGGAAAAAGAAAAAAAATTACGCTTATTTATAGATAAAAAAAGTGTGACTTTCAAAACAAACTCCAAAAAAGGAAACTCCAAAAAATGGTGCAAAATAAGAAGGTAAAAAGTATAAAGGTCAAGAAGACGTCTTTGAAAGTAAGAAAGAATTGAATGAAAGCTCATGCACATTGTGTTTCACACTACTCACAAGTAGCACACATCTTTTTTTTTCTAGCGCCTATCTAAAAACGTTCAAAAAAAAGTAACACTCAAGGGAGTTGCATAATCAAGATCCACTCTTGAATGGTTTACATTGATTATTGTCTACATTCGTTATTCCTCTTTATTCCATTTGCTCCATAGTTTTCATGTGCTTGAACACTCACTGCACACTCACTGTGGTTCAGTAACAAAAAAAAAGCGACTACGTCACCATTTTTAAAAATAAATAAATAATGAATGCAGGTTTTGCTCATAAGATAATTGCATTTGATGTTCACTCTTATTATTATCATTAGGAAAGTTCTTCATTACATGGCCGTATGTTTCATTGTTGAACGGTACTTGAGTGGAAGTTGTTTTTTGTTTGACAGGAGTGAATGCCTGAGCAGTACTACAAATCCATAGTCGATGGTATTTTTTTTGTCACACATTATAAAGAGGTGGGACATGGATTGTCTTGAATATAATAATATCAAATAATAATGAGGAGAAAGGGGATATGACTAGATATCGAGCAAGAGGTTGCCAGAAAAAGTTCATGATCAATTAATCGTCTTCAAGTAAAGGAGATTTTCCCGTCTAAAATCGAGACCGTGGTGATGGTGTTGTTAATGATTTGGGGCGGAGAGAAAGGTTGTTGGGAAATAACCAAACGCCAGTGGTCGATGGTATTACAATGTAGCCAATTTATTATTTAGTTGTGTGCATGACTCTGTGTGCACTTGTATTATAATATCGATAAAGGATAATTGGCTTTTTAGTTACCATTCATCAAAATTTTGCTTATTAAGAGTGCATTTATAAGAGCTATAAATATAACTTGGAGTTAATATTTAAAGCAACTCCATGGCTGGTGCTTAAATGAGCCTGTTTCTGTAACTGAGAATGCTGAAAAAGAGCATCCAATTGTGGCACCATGTCATTTATGCATAAAACAGGCTCACTTGAACCAACAACTCAATTCATATAATATAATAAATATATACCAAACTACAAGGAAATAATAAAACGATAAGATATGAAACAAATGGCTCGTATATTCACGAACAGCCATCACAGTTAAGCAGAATACATTTACGAAACAATGTGTACTAAAATTCGGTATGTATAATGTTGATCAATAAAGTCTATAAACTCACTTTTTATCAGCTTCACGCGTACATGTCTGTATTATTAATACATCTCTCTTTTTTTGAATATTCTTTATTGAAAAGGTCAAAGAATGGGAATGGCAAATATGTTTTTCCACCTATTAACGAGAACGGCTTTTCAAAACCTTAATTACGGAATAGTCAGCAAGTTTATATTCTGAAATTAAAAATAACTTCAGTATGTAAAGCCAAATTTACCAAATCGATAATCAACTCACCGTGCACCGATATTTCTTTAACCAAGCAATTTATCTATTGGAGATTCTGTATTTTAAAACTTTTACACCTTTCGTCTTCAATGGCTATATGGTTAATATAAATTATTGAATTGCTATTGCCTGGAAACCAAAGTACATATCTATTTGTCATGATTAATGTTTTTTTTAAATGCAGATAAGTCGCGTCACGTTAAAAAGGAAAAGCTTACTTTGTCTTTGAAATAAAAAGAAACTTATTTTCGCATTTTTTTTTATTCTTCTTCTTTTCTTATTCATAACTTTAAACATATTAAAGATGCTTGATAAATACGATCCTGCTACTTACAACCACCAATACGCTACTGTAAACGGTATTCGTTTACACTATGTCGATGAAAACTCCAGTGCCAGCAAAGCTTTGTTGTTGGTTCACGGTTGGCCTGACCTGTAAATGATATACAAAGTATTGATTCTTTGCATAGAAAGTACTAACTTTAAGCAATATTTTAGTTGGCTCGGCTGGAGAGAGCAGATTTCTTTCCTTGTTGACCTTGGCTATCGTGTGATTGTTCCTTCTCTCCGCGGTTTTGGTGAAACTGTAAGCAGAAAAAAAAGATGCATAATAGGGATGGGAAAGAGAAGTGGTGAAATAAATTAAAAAACATTGTTTGTGTAACATTTTATTTTTTCTTTTAAAGGATGGACCTGCTGATCCTAGTGAGTATGGCTTTGGTACAGTTGCCAAAGATTTGGCTGCACTTTTAGATCACTTAAGTATTCCTACTATCACCGTTATCGGACACGATTGGGGAGGAATGGTTGTCTGGCGTTTTGCCCAGTTTTATCCTGACCGTGTTACCGCTGTTGCCAGTTACTGTACACCATATATGCCACCTAACACCCAAAAAGTTACCCTTGAACAGGTAGTTGCCGTTCTACCCAACTTCACATACCAGCTTTATCTCAACACACCTGAAGCCGAGAAGGATATCAACGAAAACATTGGTAAATTCTTCCGTCGTGTCTTCCGTCCTGTCAAGGATGCCGCTGGTCCTCTTATTGATCCTGAGACCCATCGTCTTGCCGAAGGCCGTCCTGATGTATCTCGTAGTGAATATGTTCCCGAAAAGGTTCTTGACTACTACATTAAGGCTTACACAGAACGTGGTGCCCGTGGCGGTTTGAATTGGTACAAGCAGACAGAAAACAATTATGAACAGTGCAAGGGTCTTGATCCCATTATCAATCAGCCTGCCATGATGGTCATTGCTGATCTTGATAGAGCTTTACCTCCTTCCATGTCCGCTGGTATGGATAAGTTTATTCCTAAGCTTGAGACACACACAGTTACTGGTTCCGGTCATTGGGTTCTTTGGGAAAGACCTGAGGAGTGCAATGCTTTGTTGAAGCAGTGGCTCGCTAAGGTCTATCCTGCCTCAAAGCCTCAATTGTAAAAATAACAAACATGTATTCTTTCTTTATCTGAAAAAAAGGAATAAAATCTTAACATAGGCATTATAAAATGTATAAGGAAATAACATTGGTTTAAATTGGGAGGAAACATATTTTTAAACCGAAAATGTATAAATCAAGTTTGAGTTTGCTTGAAAATAGCGTTAAAAATAGAAGAAATAACCCCTTCTGGGGCAATTGTGGCATTACTTTGAGATATAAACAATTGTATATGGATGCCTATCAAATTTACGACTATCATTGTTGGCATATACGCGCATTCTACTGAACACATTTGATAAATGTCCAGTTATTAATACATAAAAACCATCACTATTTTTTAATGTACTCGTCACTATTTGTGAATGTCTCAATAGCCTTTCCCAGACCCCCTTGATATTTTCCTGTCATCATTATTATACAATAGAAGTATGGAATTTGGTTGATTTATAAAACATGTATATTTTTCTACGTAAGAGCTTTTTACAAAAATGATACAAAAAATTTCTAAATGATAGCATTATACAGATTTCTGTTGTGGTTTTCTAACGTATTCATCATAAATGGTGTATTCAGTAAATGGTCGCTTTCCTAATAGGTTTTCCATATCCTCTCTGTTGATAACCTCCTTCTCCAATAATAACTTGGCAACCTTTTCAATGTCGCCCTTCTTCTCCGTCAGCAAGTCGACAGTACGTTTGTAAGCATGATTCACAAGTTTGCGTACTTCTTCGTCAATAAGAGTACCCGTTTCTTCAGCAAAAGGTTTAAGGAATGTCTGATCATTTTGAGGATCTGTGAAGGAAAGGGGACCCACTTGTTTGTTCATACCATATGTAGTAACCTGTGCATAAGCATTCTTGGTGACCTTTTGAAGATCATCGTGAGCACCGGTCGTAACGGATTCAAAGAAGATTTGTTCAGAGACACGACCACCCAGAGTCATACACATACGATCAAGCAACTGTTTCTCAGAGAAGAGATACTGATCCTTTGGAAGATACTGGGCATAACCCAAGGCGGCAGAACCACGAGGAATAACGGAAACCTTGAGCAAAGGGTCAGCATGTTCCAGGTACCAGCCTGCTACAGCATGACCGGCTTCATGATAAGCGACAGTCTTCTTCTCTTCAGGCGACAGGATTCTTGACTTCTTTTCTAAACCTGCAATGACACGTTCAATAGCATCTTCAAAATCTTTTTCCTCGACATTATCCTTTGTGTGGCGAGCAGCGATCAAAGCAGCTTCATTACAAACGTTATGAATATCAGCACCTGAGAAGCCAGGTGTCAAAGCAGCCAATTTACGTGAAAGGATATTCTTGTCAACCTCTGTCTTGATAGGGTTAAGATGTACCTTGAAAATGTCCGCACGACCGCCAATGTCAGGACGATCAACGGTGATGTGGCGATCAAAACGGCCAGGTCTCAATAACGCAGGATCAAGCACATCCGAGCGATTGGTACCAGCCAAAACAACGATATGCTGACTCGAGTCAAAACCGTCCATTTCGACAAGAAGCTGATTCAATGTGCTTTCACGCTCATCATTACCACCACTCATCTGTCCACCCTTACCACGGGCCTTGCCAATAGCATCGATTTCATCAATGAATACAATACAGGGGGAGTTCTTTTTGGCCATGGTAAACAAATCTCTTACACGAGATGGACCAACACCGACAAACATTTCAACAAACTCTGAACCAGAGACACTAAAGAAGGGTACACCAGCTTCACCAGCCGTAGCCTTGGCCAACAACGTCTTACCGGTACCTGGAGGACCTGAGAGCACAGCGCCACGGGGCAATTTTGCTCCCAATTTTTCATAAATACCTGGGTTTTTCAAAAAGTTGACAAACTCCATAATTTCCACCTTGGCCTCGTCAGCACCAGCGACATCCTTAAATTTGACATTGACCTGATTCTCCTGATTGAACATCTTTGCCTTGCTCTTACCAATACCAAAGATACCACCACCCTGTCCACCGGGTCCTTTCTTTGTCATGTAGTAAATGACACCAATGATCAGCAGAGTAGGTGCGAAATGAAGGAGGGCCTGGAAGGGACTGACTTCATCATGGAAGGTGACTGGAATGCGTTCCTGTGAAGGAATCCCGAGTTCCTTTTGTGCATCTTCTAAATGGCGTTCGAATGAATCGACTGATCCGATCGAGAAGTAGAAGCGGGTGGAGGGGGGCACACCCAGCGAATTTGCCTCATGTCGTAATGTCACCTTGACTCTGCTGCGATTGATCACTTCCAACTTGTCTACGAGTCCCTTCTCTAAAAACGATGACTGGAACTGCTGCCATGTTAATTCACGGGCATTCTCGGATTCGGGCGCCACTGCCTTGTAGAGGAAGTAACTACCAAAGGCTGTGCCTAGAATAACATTCATATTTGGCATTTCTGGTGGTTTGTTGTTGTTATTGTTGGGGCTGGGGTTGTTGTTATTCTGGGGATTTGGTTTTTTGCTGGCGTTTCCGTTGCCCTTTCCGAAAAATCCTTCAAATCCTTTTGGAATGTTATTATTGCTGTTTTCTGAGGCATAAAAGCGCTTATTATTTAAGATAGCACGATGTCTGGTTGTACGGTTTGCTAATTGTCTAACAAAAGTTCTTTTAGAACTGGCTAAACCAATATTAGACAACATTAAAGTATTTTTTTTTTGGGAAAAAATGAATGTATTAATAATCAGGAAAAAGAAAAGAACAAGAGAAAATATTTTTGACAGCAAAAAAAGGGGAGAAAGAAATGAACAGTTAAAATCGACCCCAGACAATTTAGAATTGAGTCATAAACATATGGAGTGTTCCGGAAGAAGTCGGTCTTTTATTTGATAAAAAAAAGAAACTCATTTAAATAGTTTTTGATCAGATAAAGAAAAGTTTATTTTAATTTAAAACGAAGTATATAAAATGACAAATGAAAAAGAGAAATAATTTATAAATGTGTTGTTTAGTGCATGAAGAGCATACCAGAGCGTTCATAAGAGTTGGAGATCTTCTGGATAGCGTTAATGTAAGCAGCAGTTCTAAAGTCGACGTTCTTGAGGCTGGCAGTCTGTCTAGTTTCCTCACAAGCTTGGATCATGGTATCCTCAAGACCAGAGTAGACGAGATCCTCTTCTTCGGCACCGTGAACAATAGCCTTGCGCTCGGCTTCAGTGAGAAAACGACCAGCGTTCTGTTCAACAAGTTCAACAACCTTGCGGCGAGCTTGTTCATCCCACTTCTTGTTCATACGACCGAAACGGACGTGGGAAAGATTCTTGAGCCATTCAAAGTAGGAGACGGTGACACCACCAGCGTTCAACAACAAATCGGGAACAACGATTTGACCGTTCTTCTCGAGGATCTCGTGGGCAGCGGGGGTAACAGGACCGTTGGCACCCTCACCAATGACCTTGGCTTTGATCTTGTCAACGTTACGTAAACCGATCTGGCGTTCGAGGGCAGCGGGGATAAGGATATCACACTCAACTTCCAAGATGTTGGTGGAGTGATCAAAGAGTTGAGCAGTGTTGGAGTAACCGCTGAAGGATTGGTTGTCCTTGTAATACTTGAAGAGATCATCAACGTTGAAACCGTTGGGGTCATAGATGGAACCGTATTGCTCACCAACACCGACAATTTTGGCACTGTTATTAAGAAAAGAAAATGGTTAATAATGTATAAGGGAGTAAGTTTTTTAAGTGGTATTTACCCATTCTCTTCGAAGAACTTTGCAGCGTGGTAACCGACGTTACCGAAACCTTGGACAACAACAGTGCTACCCTTGATATCACCGCTCAAACCAGTCTTCTTTTGGACTTCGGGATAGCTCAAGAATTCACGGATACCGTAGTAGACACCCAAACCAGTAGCCTCGTTACGGCCACGGACACCACCTTGAGCAACGGGCTTACCAGTGACACAACCGGCAGCGTTTACATCACCAATGTTGAATTGGGCATAAGTATCTTGGATCCAGGCCATTTCTCTGGGACCGGTACCGACATCAGGAGCAGGGACATCAACACCAGGACCGATGAAACCCTTTTGGCACAATTCCATAGTATAACGACGGGTGATTCTTTCCAATTGAGCAGGAGTGTAGTTCTTGGGGTTAATCTTGATACCACCCTTGGCACCACCGACTATTTTTTTTTAATCCGTTAATAAACATATTTATTTTTATAAGGTATTTAAATTTAACTTACAAGGAACATCAACGACGGCACACTTGTAGGTCATAAGAGAAGCCAAAGCTATTGTAAGAAAAAGATAAGTATACTGATATATTATTATTTAAACACGTTTACTGTATTACCTTCAACTTCTTGCAAATCGACTTCCTCAGAGAAACGAATACCACCCTTGACAGGGAGTCTGTGGCGAGAGTGCTGGGCACGGTAACCTTTTTTTGTATATATGAATTAATATCCTTTTTTTCCCCAAGTATACCCAAGTTTATATTATACCTTCAATGACTTCGTATTTGCCATTTCCCACTTCAATGGGGAAAGTGACACGGAGGACACTGTCAACGGCTCTCAAGTGATCCAAGGTGTGGGATTGAACATCACTGAGCTTGGCAGCGTGATCGTAGTACTTCTCAACGGATTGCAAGAAGGAAGGTTCGTTGTCACCACAAGCAATTTCAGTGGCGGCTATTGAAAGAAAGAAAAATAAAGATATTTTTTTGTGAGATGCATTGCGTTTTAATTTCTGTGTGTTATTTCGTTGCTTACAGGTTGACAAGTATCTAGCAGCGATAGGGAAAGCAGAACGTCTAATTTGACGAGAGCTGACAGCGGACAAGGTACTGAAAAAGAGGAGAAAAAAAATATTATTATTAAATTCGAACCCTGCTTTCGTATATAATTTGAGACTCACGGTAAACTTCTAGCTAAGAAAGACATTGTTTTGCTTTAATAAATCCAAGTGAATGTAGATGATATTAGTGAAGAAAAAAATGTTAATGAGGAAATGTCTGGTCTTTATATATGAATTAGAATGGAGGAAGGTTTCGGATCAAACTTTTTTTTAAAAAATAATTAAACTTTGACTACTATATTGGATCGATTACGGTATAAAGAATAATTCGAGAGGAACATCTCCACATTTTATTTTACTATTGACCTAAAAGGGTGAATAATAAAAAGTATATCAAGCTCCGTCGAATAAGCTTGTCTTATTTCTTACCTTTTACAGCGTCAAAGAGCATTGGATGTATCACCTCAACTCTTTAGGTTACACACATTTGCATATTTTATTTAATGCTTTTGTATATCAAAAATATTTAATAGTTTTGTTCCTGAGCACTTGATTGGAACTTTTACTTTTTCTTTGCCAATATTAGGAAAAAAACAAAACCCCACACTTTTTTTTTTAATTCGTTTTCTATCAAAGTATGAAAATGGGAATAAACTATAAGGGTCCTCTTTGCTTCCTTATAGAAATTTCAAGTTTTAAGAGTTTCCATAAAAAATAAAAATATAGATTAAATTACGATCATGCTCTCTGGTTATTAGAAATGAAGGCTGTTATTTTTAATAAAATGATCATGATTTTTATCAAAACTCTCTTGTGATATGTGTGTATAAAGGTGTACAATAGTGTCTTGTAATAAAAATTAAAATTAAAAAGAAATACTCTTAGAATGAATAATACTCGTATATTTTAGACAAGCATTAAGCGATAACCAAATACAAACACTCATTAATGCATTTAAGCGAGCAATTGATAAGCGGAGAACCAATGAATATTTTTATAATTAGAATGCTCCAAAAGGTGATTTTTACTTTCAAAAATTTCAACCCACATAAAAATCTTAAAATATAGCAAAAACGCGAGTGATAGATTTCGATAATGTATATTTTCAAGAAAAAGTCATGCTATTATTTTTTGCTCAAAAATATCTTTATGAGCCCATAAAATTACATCTTATGATAGCATCATCGTCTATCATACAACAAACGAGTACAGATAGAAAAAACAATGACCTTATTGCTTCCGACTATAAATCTGATAACAAAAACAAGCGGTATCGAGTTGGAGTTATGAATAGTTTATGGAAAATATATTTATTCCAGAAGAGCATGCTTAAAATATTTGAACTTAATATCCCCTAGTGTAGAAATGTCATCTAATTACTTGTTTTATTACATTTCTATTGGAGGTTCAAATTGGTAATCACTTATTTAAAGAAAAAGATAAACAGCAGGCAGAGCCTTGGAATACGCTCTGATGAAATAACTGCCCGCCTCGCCGAATGGCACCTGGATAATGGAATACGGGTACAGTAACCTCTACCACCCTCCATCAAGGCGGTTACTGGAATAACTTGATTTTTGAGGAGCTCCGACTACATTATTTCTTCCTTCATTGAAAGACCTGACGACACCGGACGTTTCACCATATGCTGTAAGCACGGCTTTCAAAGAGGAAAGTGCCAGATGGTCTAGAGAAAAGTTTAAGCATGTGCGAATAGCCTTGTGGTAGCACTTTGATGTATTTTAGTGGCATTTTTTAAAAAAGAAAACACTGGCTAAAATGAATTGAGTTTTATAGAGGGAGCCCCTTGAGAGGGACTAGTTTTTTTTTTCTCATTTGAATGATGAAAACATGTAAAGGCTATAATTGATCTGCGGTTTTTAACAGAAGGATGAGAATAAAAAGGAAAATTATAATTCCATCATACATCTTGATAGAAAATCAAGTTGTGAATTATACTTTACTCTGAATGACTGTATAAGATGAGCATAAAACTCTTAATAGAATCAATACGAAATAGTAAAGGTTTACTTTTTTTTGCATGAAGAGGAGAATTATTGCATCTTCCTAGTGAAACGTCATTTTGATTGTCTGTGGATTACGTACATATCGTACAAACAGGTTTTAAAAAATCACTAAATATGTGTATATCATCTGCACGAACTCAAGGAGGTTGCTTTTAGTCCAAACCCCCCCCCCCATTTTGATTATTCGTTGTAAAACCTCGAATACATTACACGTTTCTGCACATCATATTTAGAAGAAGAATAAATGTGATTAAAACAAACAAATAATACACTTTGAGAGATCATCAGAATATCTGTATCGATGTCTATTTTTACAACTACAATGAAAATTGATATCATATACAAATAAGCAAGTTCCTTTACGCAATCATTAGATTTTTTTTTTGATATGTTAAAAATATCAACACATTTGATCAAAAAGCAATATAATGAAATGAAAGAGCGATTTTTTATTATTTTAAGAAATTTTAAACATCCACATACAGCCGCACCGCGCGCCCTTATACGGTGGGCTCTCATCTCTCCACCTCTAGATGAGAGAGACCACCTGGCCTTACAGTGGGCTCTCACTTGATGTATTTAGTCGCCGCTGAGCTCAGCCCACCCGGATTGATAAAGGCCAAAAGATATAAGGCACAAGCTGAGATGTAGCCAGGAGAGATTCGGGCTACCTTCTTTTTTATAAGACACAGTAGTTAGATAACCATTGCAGGTGTAGCATTCATTTGTGATAGACTGTATAATATATACATAAGCGAAGGAACTAGAAGGAGCAAAAGAATTTTTTTTCTTACCATTTGGTTAATGATATTTATTTCAATCGTTTTATACGGAGCCGTGCGTAAACTAAAATGCATTGGAGCAAGTTTTAAGAAAATGAAGAAAAAAAAGCAGTTGAAGGACGAGAAAAATATTAGATTATTTATAATAAATGACAGACAATGAAAGTGGCTCCCTGCTTGACGATATGCAGTGATATGGTTTTCACGTACATTTATTTACAGCTCGTAATTTTATTTTTTTGCCAAGAATAAAATGTGATTTTTTTTTTTACTTTCTATCAGCCATTTCGGTGTGTTGAAAAGCATTACAAAAATGAGACGTTTTGTATATAAAAAAGAATTGATTTTACAAGCAAAATATCTTGATATGAACCTTGAAATAGTATCTTGTTCCCCCCTTATTCTCTTGCAACTCCTTACAGAAGGAACGGAAAGATTGAATTGTACAACCCATCTTACAAATTGTGTTGAACTATGACGTTGATATCAAGATTCATATCGTGTACACATATTGATAGCGAATATGCTTTATTGATAATGTTGCAGTGCCAACTCTTAATTTTTTTAAAAAACATCCACAAAATTAAAAATAAAAAGGTAGGTCGGTGAGAAAGGCTTCATTTATATTTAAATGTGCGTGTCTATCTGTACGTCAAACTCAAAGTAATTTCTGGAAAAAAAATGTTACGCATCGCATTGTATAATGATATAATCCATATTGAGAATTGTGTACGCGATTACCATTTGAAAGTTTCAAGAAAAAATACACATTAAATTCTCCAAGTAATATTTCTGCCGGAATGAAGGTGAATATAGTTTTTTTATCCAATTAACTGCCAATTGGATTGAAGAAAACAATATATCAGCTTGAACCATTATTTTTTTATCATTGGTAGTTTCTTCTTAATTAAATATCTACTATAAGAGTTTTTATAGTCGCTCACTCGCTCTATGGTGCTTCTTCCTTATAATTTCAAACTCCGCTCTCTGCTAAAGTGTTGCAATTTTTTTGG
>VCJG01003916.1:69854-86368 GCA_024140375.1 Backusella westeae | reverse complement strand
TCTTTCATTTTCCTTTTTAAAAAAAAAAAAAAAGAGAGAGAAAGAGTATTATTAAAACAATAAGTTCATAAACAAATATACCAAAAGCAAAGGTGCTGTTTTTTGGCAGGGGATCTGCATTTCATCCTTATAAATATATAGCGTTTTGTTCTTTTTAAATTTATTATTTCTTTCTTTTCAACTTATTCAATTAATCTATACTGATAATAATAAAAATAATGGACGCTGTAGATACTTATATCCATATTAATGAAACCACAAGGTTTGAAGCGTTGGATGACTCTACCAAAAGCCTTTACAGAAGCTCTACATTTACATTGGTCTATATGTCAATGTGTTTAACTTGTACCATATGGCAGATGTTCCATGCTGGTTTGCTTGCTTATCGAGTAAGAAAATGGCTCCATTTTGCAGTTTTATTTGAGACTGTACTTTCGTTTCAAGTGATTCTTTGTAGTGTTCTTAACTCAATGGTTGATGTAACATGCTCACTGGTAGGTCACTCATTTGCTATACGCGTAATTATTACTTATTCATTATATCTATTTTTTTCTATACAATCTTAGAGATTCTGGGTATCCATTATTTCAGTTAACTTGGGTGGTGGCTGTATCCAAACTATTTTACTTTACAAGGCCTATATATGCTACGATCGAGCAACTTGGTTACTTGTGCTCGGCTCTGTCATCAATTTATGCTACGTTGCACTTACTATTGTCTATGCAACAGCAGGAAATGTGCCAACCTTTAAAAACTTTACAGGAAATTGCATTGTGAGTAGAAATATTCTAACATGTTAATAAGACAATTTATCTAACTCTTCTTTAAATAGCTCATTAATCGTATGTAGATTTTATGCCTTATTCAAACTTGGTTTCATTTAATTAATTTATATATTCTTTCTTTCTTTATGTAGTTGAATGGCCAGCACTAGCAAAATTGGGAGTTGATTTAGCTAGTAACGCATTTTTATCTATCGCTTTTCTTATGGTTATCCACCGACATTATAGAATCTTTGGTAATAAACTTCACAAGACATTGTTATCAAACGGTGTATTTTTTTCGTAAGTTTTCTCAATATTTAAAAGAATCAATATTTCCTTTTATTAACAACTATTCATAGTGTTGGTGTTATTACGTCCAACGTTGTCACAGCTATATTAATATCATGCCGTGTAATGAAAGGCTTATCTGCTGATTTGTACGCCTTTGACTGTAAGTTTAACTCTTTTTTTTTTTTTTTGTTAATTTTGATATGATTCTCAAGCGTACACTTTTAGGGGTGATCACCAGCTACCTATTGATTAAACAGTTTACAATGAAGAAATCAAACGATGAAGAAGATCTTGAAGAGACACGGATGTCAAACTGTGACATTGAAAGCATATCTTCAGAAAGAAAGAATCAA
The DNA here is from genome assembly GCA_024140375.1 of Backusella westeae. Classification (NCBI taxonomy): domain Eukaryota; kingdom Fungi; phylum Mucoromycota; class Mucoromycetes; order Mucorales; family Backusellaceae; genus Backusella; species Backusella westeae. Next base: position 84,960 of record VCJG01003916.1, on the reverse strand, counting down.
ACACAAAATCATTTTCGATCTTCTGCTTTATTTTCCGAATCTACAGTAACGGCCAAATGTGACCAACAAAATACCTGTGCGACATGTCACTGTCATTTCCCGCCCTCAAAAGTTGTCCCAATTGACAATGACATATAGAAGCTTTGATTTCTTTTTTTATTCTTCTTCTATTTTTGAATAATCTATATCGATAACCATATCCACTTTTATTCTCCCCCCCCCCAGTTATACATAATATTCTAACCGGCTTTTATTTTTTCAACAATATATAAACTAGTTTAAAATACATGAATTTTGTAACTGATTTCAATTCGTTTTTACAGTCTTTGTTAGTTAAAATGGATGTGATGATATAAAATGAATAATAAACATATTTCTTTTCTTTTAATGTTTATAAATATATACAAATCAGTAAAGAAGGATCGTAAATTTAGTCAATGAAAGAGGAGAGAAAGGACCTTGGGTATACCTGATCAACAGTGTGTATATGCATTTTTTGTTAACTAATCAAAAAAGAAAAGAAAAGAAAAAACAGAAGAGAAAAAGAAAAGGGGAAAAAAGGGGAAAGTCAATTGGTATATATATACGGCTCGATAGAGAGGAATGTTGTATTTTTGTGTGTGTATATGTGCGTGTGTATATTTATTTTCTAGGGCCAGACCAAGTTCCAACCCATCTTGAGAGGAACCCACGGTTCTTCTTGTAGAGATCATCATCTTGGAAAACATCATCAGAGATATCAAGACTCTTGCGCGAAAGTCCTTCCATGGACTTTTTGGCCAATTGGGAAAGGCCATCCAAACTGGGTCTAAAATCCAAGCTACTACGACGAGGATTGCTTTCCAAGGAAGGACGTCCGGTAGGATAGTCAATCGAGGTTTTACGGGATCCGCCATTCCCATTTAGAGGGTTCCACCAAGATTTCTTCCCCTCTTTATCCATTTGATATTGCTTAAGTATCTCGGCATCAGGTCGATCTTCGTATAGAGAGGGGCGTGGTTGAGGTTCCTGTTCATCGTCTTGCATCATGTTATTGGCTGCCATAGCATTCATCAAGGCTGTTGTGCGGAGATGACCACCATCCGAACTACATCGCTTAAGTGGCGTACTTTCTAACAGTGGACGGACAGGACGGACATTATCGAGAGAAGCTCTTCCAACTGGCATGGGGTCCTGTCGAAGAAGAGACGAATCAGGTATATCTTCACTGATAGGTGTTGTGGCGGTGGGAGACGTAAAACCAAAAGCTCTACGCTCAAGCGATGTTAGATAGTTCTCGTCCTCAAAATGGTTGACCACACCGTAACTGTACCAATCACGACGTGTATCTAATTTATTGCACTGCTCCATGTCCGTCTCACTGTTGGGCGGAGTGCCAAACGTATCGTCGGAGCCATCTGATGATTTCGATGAAGCCAATTCAGGTGTTCTGACGCGATAAAGAGAGCGAGGAGGAGGGTAACGGCTGATGTCGATCGGTGGTAATAATTCGTCTGCACTTGGTCTAAGTGTATTAAGACTGTGCCTGGGCGGGGGTAGTGAGGGAACGGGAGGAATGTCCAGTTTTGAATTTTTAGCATCAAAGACGCAAGGCAAACTCGGTCTTCGAAGACGTTGTGCTCGACTGGGTTCCTCATAAGGAAAAAGAGATGCATCTACAGATCGACGACCCACTGCATCATTTCCTTCTTGTAATCCCTTTAGCATTTGCTGCATAGAACCAAATGTCTCGAGTAGTTTAACTATTTCCACGTGATGTTTTGCAGCTGCAACGTCTATGGGTCGCGATCCATATTTATCTCTAACGTTAATTTTCGCTCCATTGCGTAGAAGAAGATCAACTATCTTTATACAGGCATTGGCACAAGCAACATGCAAAGCCGTCGAACCAATAGCTCCTGCTACAGCTTGAGATTTGTCTGCACTGTGTTTTTTAGACCATCTAAGTTGTCATGTGATCCATTCCAAAAAGGGGGGAAAGGAGAGAGAAAAAATAAGTGTAAAGAAAGAAAAAAGGTTAGAAAAAAGCAAGCGAGTTAGATAAATGATGCTAAACAAGTACATGTATTGCATATTGTAATAAGCAAAGACTATCTCTTAAATAAAATATAAAAAAATGCATTTACCTTTGGGCATTTACATCTGCGCCTCGATCTATCAAGTATTGAACGACTGCGATATGGTTATCGTTGATACAAGCCAATTGAAGGGGCATATAGCCATTAACAACTGAATCGATAGATGCTCCGTGGTCTAGCGCAAACTTGACAAGGCCTTTTTTATTGGGTGTGAAAATATTTGTATTTAAATTAATAATTTCTTATTTTATTATCACTAGACAACTCAAACTTTACCGACATTGCCATTCATGGCTGCGCTATGTAGTCCAAGTGATGAATCTTTGTTTTTTTCTTTTTTTCCTTCGTACATTCTATGTTTATATGTAAATAAGAAAAAAGTAAAATATATAAAAAAAAAGAGTAAAAAAGAAAGGGAAAAAAAATAATGTAGGTCAAGTTAAATAATATATAAAAAGGGGGACACAAGGCCTTCCTATTGGTTTATCGAAAATTTACCTTCATTTTGTGTTGAAATCACAAATGGTGTCCATTTTTAAAAAAAAAATGCTACGCAATTTCGCAAAAATATTAACTTCAATTTTGAGAAAATGGATTAAAAATATAAAAATAAACTTCTTTGACCAATCAAAACAGCAGAAACGTTCCCACTTTTGTAAATGAAAGGGTTCGTCATCACTTTATATAATCTACTTATGTTGATCATATGAGATGGCTTAAAAAAAGTAAGGCTTGAAGAAGAAATTATTATCCTTCCCGGGTAAAGCTTATTATCGAGCCGAAGAGTAGATATAATAGCATGCCTGTTTTAGAAACAATCATACAATTTTGAGCGATCAAGAAAGTTCGCCTTGGCACTTTGATAATACGAACCATTGTATGACAGATATAAAGATAGCTTATTTTGCTCGAAACATATGAGCATTATAATAATTACTTTAGCTCGCTAGTGTTTTCTGGCATATAGCCCTATCGGGAACAGTTAAGTAACGGTGTCTTGACCCATAGAATAAAAAAGAGTTGTTCTAGCTATTCGTAGAACACATGAGTTGCTGTTTTTAGTTCAATAAGGCAGTGCAATTTTTTTGTGTATGTCTTTAGGAGAAGTGTTCTGTATCAACTTTGACCACCATTTTCATCTTCAAAAGGCAATACTAAAAATAAACATGCAATTATATTATAGAATAGAGATTGCTATTTTTGAATGTTTTCAATCTCAAGGTTAACATTCTATTTATGTACGTTTTTTCTGATCTACAGTTGTTTCTTCAACTTTTATACAAGAAAGCAATCTTGTATGGATTTAGATATTATCATTTACTTTTAGAATTTTCATCCTTACCTAACCTTTAGTTATTTAGTATGTCTTTTAGCATGCTAATATGAATATAAATGTAATACGGCCTGTTACCATTATTTTCACTTTTCCTACTTACTTCCTCCTTTCCCTTTTTTTTTTTTTGAAAAAAAGGAGAAATTTATACTTTATGTCTGATGGAGCAAACTGATTGTTTGGTTGCACTCTCCTGTAATGTGGTTCTTTTTCAAGTTTATTGAAAAGTAATTTTTGATTCCAGGGTATTTCTATTTTATACTATAAATACGGTAAAGCAATTTTTATCAATATTCACTATTTATTATTAGTGAAAATACTATATCTACTTGAATAAGAACATCTAATATTCCTTAAGAAAATTTTCATGCTTAGAATAGTTGGGCACTGTATAGTGATAGCAACACAACTGTTCACTTTGTTGTATAAGAAGAATCTAAGAAAAATCATTTAATTGTTTCTATCATGATTAATATTTAAAAACTATGAAGTACCATATCGTTAAAGTGTATGTAGTCGGCTAATAATAGTTTTCAAAATTCAGGGGAGTATCTGCTTTAAACATTCTATGATTTCAGAATATAATCATCCTCACTTATAATAACTTGTTATATTTAAACCAGTGGTATCAATACTAATACCAAGAGATAGATTTTTTCAAGTAAAGTGTAAAGATCAATATATTTATATTGTGTATAATTAGAAGAATCAAAGTATTTTTACACATGTCTTCAATATTAAAGTTTTTAAAAAGTTAAAACCTTATTGTCGGATCAGTAATGTAACGTCATCCGTTTATTTAAAATTTTTCTTGTGAAAAAAAAAGAAAAGACTTGAAGAACTCTTGATATCCTAAACTGCAGTTACAACATGTCTGTAAATAATGAACTAAAAAGTACCTGTTTTCTTTCAAAAGTAGTATGCCCACAGTCATTTAGTCTCAATACATACTCTAACCTTAAATGTTTAAGATCTTAAATTCATACTCAACATATTAACATTTTGTAATGCTGAAATAATTGCAATAAATAATAAAATGTAAGCTTTCCCCTCTTCAGTCAAAGTTTCAACCGATTTGCCCCTTAAAGTATATTAAAAAAAGTGATTTTATTGTTACAAAATAATTTATCGTGAATATATGGTTTACAAGAACTTGGAAAGCAAACCCATAGCACCGCTGCCAGAGCTATTTCCTCCACCACCAGAAACGCTACTCAAAATACCCATGACAGAGCTTAATCCACCACTACCACCGGAAGAACCACCACCTCCTTGTTGTTGTGTTGTGAAGAGCTTCATGGCCATCATGGCAGCACTTTGGAGCATCTCTCCCTTGTTTGCTCCACTGGCACCACCTTGAGAATTAAGAAGCTTCATACCTTCACTCATTGCCATACCAATTAACTGGCTGGAGCCACCGCCACCACTGCCGCCGCCTCCACTGGAGAACATTTTGAAAGCTTGCATAGCAGCAGCAGAGCCAATGTCGCGAGAAGAGTGCTCTGTTGTGGGTTGACCGCCATTTTGGTTATAGATTTGGTCGTGAGCGCTTACAGCATATTGAGCCTCAGATTCATCAACCTGCTTCTTGTGGGGGGCATCATCATCATCACGGTCAACGATGTTAGAGAGGACTGAACTGAAAAGACCTTCCTCTAATAGGTTTTAAATAAATTAATCACTGAATTATTTTAACCCACGATATTATTCACTTACTGTCATCATCTTCATCATCATCACCATAGTGCTGCTTAGCGTAACGAGCAGTCTCGTTAACATCAGGTCTTTGGTAACCGTAGTTTTGTTGACCACCTAAAATGTTCTTTTATAAATAATGCTGGTACTATACTAAAGCGCACGCTTATACACTACCTTGGTAAGAGTTGGACTCACCACCACCGTAATAACTAGAAGCTTCACCAGACATATTTATGTATTTTTATTAAAGAAACGTAAAAGAAAAATAAAAGAAAAAAAAGGCAAAAAATAAAAAAGGAACGCTTAAATAGAGCGCGTTTCTGCACATCCTAAATGAGAAAATTAAATCATAAAGTAGTACAATAAACCAGCTCCGTCATATAAATTATCCCTTTCCGGTGCATGTGTCCGAAATCCAATGGCAATGGGAGCGTGACGGTGCCATAAAACAGAGCGACAGCATCCACTCTTGGCGAAACCATTGGTATTGATTTACTCATAATTATCGGAATTAAAGTTATTTTCGGTCTACCAACAAAATAAGTATTAAAACAGTACTTCCACATAAAGCTATTTATTCTTTTATTTCATACTTTATTCTTTTATATATGATTCTATTCTATAATATCAATCCATCTTAATGAACATGTAGGCCGTCATAACAGTTTTCTTTCCATCTTACTGCTATTGAACGCCCAACCAAGTAGCCCATATGTCTGTGTATTTTCTATATATTATGACTATGAAATCCAAACCTTGGTCCAGGATATTTGATATATTATTCCTGGTAATCAATCAGTGCTCGAGCTTTTATATATATATATGCCTCGTAGGAAATGATGCAGTTTTCAGTAAAAAAAAAATAGCACTTACTTTGTGTTGAAATAAACTCAAAGCACGATGCGATGGCTTTGGTACTACCTTTTCGAGTAGTTACACTGCACCGTAAATTACAAAAAGACCCGAGTTTTGTATATTTCAAGGATAGTTCCAAGGATAATTTCATGAAAATGAAATGATAAATGTATTATTTAAAAATTTAAAATAGATGAAATGGTATCTTTAATATATATATCTCTTCCATATCGCTTTATACTTGGGACAAAGAGAATACCTATCACAGCCATAGTTCCACAAATTAGTTTTTAAGTACAACTCTATGAGAAGATTCAATTTAGAATACTGTGATGTTTTTAATAAACTTCTTATTTTTTGTATCTCATTCAAAAAACTGTCATATGCAGCAACCCAGGATATGCCTTTTTTTGGATATCTACTTTTGAAAAATGTCTGAGAGTTGTAAACATCCCTATTTTTACAACTAGACTGGCGGAACCAAGTCTTCTTTTGCTCATGAATCAGTAACTAATGATAACCAACTTTAGGCATTATATGAAAAATCATGGAATTAGTTCAAAGTTTCCGTTAAAATAGCATTGTCCAAACATATGAAAGTATAAACAGGAACCATTACCTGGCATCTTCAAGACAATAAAGATAGATTTCGATATCAAAAATAATCGAAAAGATAAGCTTAGTGTCAGTTATATTTAATTTACAACATTGATACACAGCTCATTGACCAACTTTATTGAAATTCGATGTTTTAATTAAAACTTAGACAAGAGTCTTTCAAGCTCTTAGAAAAACGCTAATATATATTTGAGAGTGAGCTTATGCGTCATTACTATTCGTCAAACTAACATTATACCAACTTAAGGAAAAATGTCTTAAAATTGGAACCGAAATTGAAACTTTTACTCTATTGAATGGTTATGCTAATAAACAGTATATGACTTACAATCATCATGAAACTCCTATCACGTTTAAATACGTTTGAATGTCACATTAAACGTTCAAACACGTTTCTGGGGTTTTTATGCACTTAAATGCGTTTAACCTCGTTTAAACGATGGAGTGCTTACTAAGATGTACGTAAATGCGTTTAACTGCTAGAATTTGAGCGAGTTTAGTGCGTTTTATTATGTTTAAACTCGTTCAAGTTAAGGTGGGGTTAAGTTTAAGGCGTTTTATGGGTTTTAGTATAGTCAAAGCCGCTTAAACTCGTTTATATGAATTTAAACCCTTTTTTGGGTTTCAGGATGATAAGAAGATTGTATGCATTATGAGGTGCCTTTTGAACTATGTAGTACGATGAGCTGTGTCTTAAAAAGTAGTAAAATATACACTTTAGATTATATCAAGTAACTCAACATCTTTGGAATCTTTATTATCATAGTGATCTACTGTCAAAAAAAAAAGAGATTCATTCTACCACCACCCTTTTTAGGATGGTGAATACTATAATGTCATCCAATATAATAGACCAGAGGAGTATTATTTCCTACTTTTCCATTCTAATTTTATTAGAATGGAGTAATCTCGCTATCCGAAGTATGCTATAGCATCAAATTAGGTTTCATTTACACCCTAAGAGCAATAAAAATACGATATACAATTTAGTCATATGGTTAAATAAATGCCCAGACTCAATTCCTTTTATCCTTTTTCAAGATATAAAAAACAAATATATTTATGGTTTGTGTTTATAGCTCTAATTTGTTTAGAAATAGATGCATTACTATCACATACATGATATAAAAGGTTTTTATTTGTCAAAGTAGATTTTAATAGGGATATAAAGATGGATATAAGATGTTACATATAATACTTAATTAGTAACAACAACTTTCTTGCTAAGCCATTCATCTTTATCTATGCATTGGGAAAGTAAAAAGTTTCCAACATCTGATCTGGAGACTGTGTAGCCTGAAAGTCCAACACCGGCTTTGTACTTACGAGTCAGTTTACCATCTGTAAGCAATGTTGGTCGAACGATAACCCAATCCTTGATATGAGGGCTTTCAGTAGTTGTCAAGCGTTCAAGATCTCTCTTGTCTACGTGTGCATCATGCAAAATCCAGCGGTAGAGAGGGTAGAGTAAATAAGGTACTTCGCTCATGTCATCCAAGCCTGTTGTAGATACTACAACGAGACGTTTTGGTCTTTCTTCTTCTGGGAGATCGTCCACTACTTTTAAAAGAATTTCCATTGCTTTGTGACAAAGACCAGGTTCATTTAACTTCATTGTTTTAAAATCTACAGTGCTACCAAGTGAAGATACGATAACGTCAGAACCCTGAATAGTTTCTTTTACAGCTTGAGGATCAAAGGCGTCTCCTGGGATTACAGTAATTTTTGATTTCTGTTCCTCGGTATAGTCCAAATTTTCGGGCTTACGTATCAAAAGTCGAAATTCATGATTTTGTTCTTCAATACCTTGGACAACCATCGCACGAGCACAACCTCTAGAGGCTCCAAATACAGCAACACGCATTTTTTATTTTTTAAATTTTAATGAGAAGTATGATGAGAAGAAAAAGGGAAGAAACTTTAATGCAGATCTTTATATAGGTTTTATTTGTGTGACCATCCCTTATGAGAAATACTAAATTTCTTGGAAGTCTTGGATCATAGGCTGGTGCTGCCGATATACACGTGCCAAGTTAGAAAACACACACCTTGGCATAAATTTTCAAGTTAAGATAACATATTTCAAAGCCAAGCTCCTGAGCAAAAACTTCTGCCCCTAGTGCTTTCTTAAAGAAAACGATGACTCATATTATAAATAAGGAAAATAACCTTTGATTTCCGACGCGAAAATTATAGTTCTTGTAGAGTAATAACGATACTACTGTTTCTTTTTGGATTTGGCAGATGATTTCTTAAAAATAACCTGGGAACTAATTCCTGAGTGAATACAATATGCTTTTTATTACGAAAGATGGGGTTTTTATTGTTACTAATATGAGGTAAAAGCAGCATTAAGCTCACTTATTCATTATAGAATTTAGGTTGATACTTTCCCTGCGATAAAAAAAGGATGTAGATCACTAACTCATTTCTCTGAAATAAAGAATTAAATGGATGAAACCGCTCTGTTTGTATTTTGGTGCTATTCCGAAAAAGTTACACTTACTGAACAAAAAAAGAAATAAAATATTAAAATGGGGGAGAAAAAGCTAAAAATATCGTGGATTAGGTAATACTCAAAGTGTTTGATGTTGATATGAGATATATATGATTACTCTTTGGTAAAATAGTCTCTGAGATGCAGCACATATATTTTTATGTAGTGAAAATACATATGTATGTATATTAAAATTTAAGTACAAAGTCAATATAATATAATAATTTGATAAAACTACCTTATAAGCCAAGGTACTTTTCTTCTCGTTTTAGTCTTGTGCTCACATAAAATTATAAATCCAGTACATTTTACATGTCACATGTTTATCAAAATATTTGTAATCTCTGGTTCTTACGACGAGTTTGGGAAAGTAATAATTATTACCAATGGAATTCATACTTTATCCTGATAATAACTCTTTGTTATAGCGCTTTGCTTCATAATATTTTTCTTTTGAGATTGTTGGTAACCTTTTCTTTGATAATCTGAATTTTAGCTTTAATTTTTTTGAATATTCCCAGTAGTACAAGTATAGCCATTATTGTATGTACACTTGCATAAATTTTTGATTCACTGGTCATTTCGGTGCACACATATATATTTTGACATGTTGATTTGTGTTCTACGAAACTATTCAAGTTAGAGCCACATAGATACTATTTTCTAAATAGCTTTTCCTCCTCTTAGTTGATTCCAACTCTTCATCATACGAATCAACTTCATAGTTCCATAGATGTCTATCACTCTTGAGTCAGTCTCAAGTAATTCCACTCAGTGATTTTTACATGATAGAATCTGTTCTCTACAAACAGAGTACTCTTTTTGGGTAATGAGGAATAAAGCCAACTCCTAATGTAATAAACTCAAATTTCCAGGAAGTAAATGCTTCGATGAGTTTGGGAGATAAATGCTTTAATTTTCACCTCCTTCTTACTCTTTTTGTTTGCAATAAACATAATATTTCGAGTTGTACAAGATAAAAACAGTGAGAATCTCGTAGATGCAGCTGCGACCGCTGGAGATGCTCTTAACAAGCTGTTGTAAACAAGTTTTGTAGCAAAGGGGGTCGGGAGTTAAATGTAGAATTTTTTTTTGGTACAAAAAAGGGTATGCTGAGGGATAATCAGGCTCCTCCTCCTCTCAATCCGGGCGAAAAATTCTCTGGTGGTTGACCACATACTGAATAAACTAGTAGTATATTCTGTGCGAATCTTAAATCCTCCAATTTTCTTCTTCTTTACCCTATGATCCCATCTATAATTTCTTATGCTTCCACTTACTTCTCACATCACTTTTTCCCTCTTACACATAAAAGGGGATTTCACTTCTTTACACTGTCGAACTGACCAGGACAAACAAATATATAATAGATATTACGTGCTCATTTAGGTTATAAAAAAAATTGGCAATAAAAAATTTTTTAATCGTATGCTGAGGGAAAAGCTTTTGTTTCGTACCTCTGTTTTTGGCTTTCGGAGCAAAACCAGGCAATGCACTACCGTTGCTATCGTTGAAATCCTTGAGCAGCCTGTAAGCACTTTGTCGTGGAATATTACAGCGTACTGCGGCTTTAGGTACAGTAGTGCCTTCGCCTTGCATTATGTATATGAACATACGCACTTGCTCGGGTGTGTACTTCTTGTACCTCATCAATTGATACAGTTTTCAAGTTTTCCGTAAGTGAGTCGATTCCCATGGTTGAGCCCCCTTTGGGTATTCCGGTAACTGAATCGAAGTCAATTATCTTTTCGATGTCGCCGTAATGATAGGCCACATCTTCCATCTGTTTTTCAGACTCATTGTCAATAATATAATATTCGCTTGGAGGTATATAGCTAATGTATTCCATGTTAATTTCTAAAAGATCTAGTACCAAAAAAAAAAAGAAAACGTCTAAAAACTTATGTACTTCTATTTTCAGTTCGTGCCAAAACAAAAAATAAAGTGTGCCAAATTTATTTTGCAGTCGTACCAAAAAAAAACAACCGTACCAATTAAGACTAAAATCCCGTAACGTTGTAATTCGAATGATACAGTTAGATATTATTCATCTATGTATTATACGGAGTACCGTTTTAGGTCAAGTACGGAAATCCCGGACTCCTTTCTACAAGCTTTTTTCTGAAGCTATTTTTATGCATATTGTTATTATCATGCATGCTTTGAAGAACTCAGATATTCATATCATATGAAAAACGTTTGTAATGTTCTTGTACATTTGTTGTAGTGAAATGAATTTAGAAGTATTAAAAATATTCCAAGTATTTAAATCATTATGATTTAATATATCTTGTTTTTTTAAGAAAAAAAAAACTAGTTCCTATTTGAGTTATAAATAAAAGCCTATGTTCTCAAGATTTCATTATGCTATAAATTGCCCCTTCTAATATATGTTCAATCTATAAAAATAAACTTCTTTTATGTTTCAGTTTTAATGGAAATAATATCATCAGTACAAGTATTCATGACTCTACTAAGCCAAAAAGTATTCATTTATCATTTGTTCTTTATATCATATTATCGGATTTATGCGTTAGCTCAGTTTAATATACTGCTTTCTTTTTATTTAAATGGCTTACATATGCATAGTATTTATAGTTGATCTTTTACAGTGAATATTGGGAAATCTCGGAGAAAGAGACTGAAAAATTATTAAAGGAGGCAGACACAGGCATATAATGCATGCAAAAATCCCCTAAAAACAAAGAGGAAAAGATCGGATCCTAGGTACATAGAAACAGAGCTTTTCTAAATAACTCGCTACATACCAATTCTATAGCACAACTAAAGTGAAATTTAGATTAGGAAAAATATATCCAATATATATTTAAAGTAAAAAGAAAGAAAAGAAAAAACTAAAAAATGGTACCAGAATATGACATTATTTATTTAATATATATTTAATCTTAAAGGAGAATGCTAGTAAACATAAGTATAGAATGTCTAGCATTCAAATGACTTCTCAATTAAACGTTGATGTTAAACAATTCAGATTGTAAATGGTATATTTCTTTTTAAATATATAGATAAGGCATTAGACTGACATAGAAATAAATAAGATTAGTTCTCACTTTATTCTTAAATTGTACCAAACCTACTATTTTTGATGAAGCATACTCAAGAAGTACTTCTTATACATTTACCTCTTTGAATATTTCTTGTTTTAGAAAGTAATTAGAGGACTCTCCTCCTCATATCTTTAATATGATAACAATGATATAAGATGTCCTGTGCTAAAGATAAACTAAAAAAGAAAATGTAATGTCATATTTTTTTTTTTCATTTAATGAAATAGCTTATAGCAAAAAAAGAATGGCAAGATTTAACGATTAGATTTAAAGTATACATAGTTTATTTTTCGAAAGACAAAGTGGAGTAATCCTTTATTACTCGAGCAACCTCCTAAGTACTTCAAAATAGTATATTTATATCATTAGAAGCAAGCTGTTAATTATTTAAGTATCCATAAATACCTTTATATTAAATATGCAATATGAAGTTACTGAGCTGTGTAATAAATCACGTTACAGTGAGAAATAGGAAACACAACCTGTTTGATGGGATAGATATTACAAATAACTTGACTTCTAGCACTAACCAATCAACGTGGCATATATTATTTATTCAACAAAATTCTCATATGTATCTGTTGAACACAGAAACTTGTTGTTTTCTGTTATTTTTGTTTGATAAAGTAATAGTGAAATAAATGTTTTAATCAACTATTAGGTCCGTACAATTAACATGGAATAATTTTCAAATGTCTCAGGTCAATGACATTGGTCTAAGTTGATATTTTTTTTCCCAATGTGTGATCCTCAATTAAAAGAAAAAGGAGTGGTAAAACGGGTAAGAATAGGTTAGTTATTTCTTTTTTTGGAAATTTTTTCCTTCTCTACCAAATCTGTGTTGCTGGAGTCTAAACCATTAATAAACATAAATAAGCACTTGAAATGGATATAGGTCTTATCAAAGCAATTGAAAGGAAAATGAAGAAATTTAATCTATCAAATCATACCCATTATTATGCATGCAAAAGGTAGCATATAAAAAACAGAAAGATAAAATAGATGGTTAGATAGTTAGATAAACAAAGAAGAATTCGTATGCATAATTTACACATTTGTCATTGCTTTTATTTACCTTATACGCATGTATATTTGTGGTAGTAAGACATGCTATTAAATATGAATAATGTCAAGTTGTATATTTAACATATTTTTTCTTGAAAAAAAATAGGGCCTAGTCAGTGTATGGAGTTGCAGGTTTTTTTTATTACTTGATTAAAAATAATCTATCGGCACTATCTTACTTGCTTGACAGTGCAGGTAAAAAAGGGACTGTGACGGGGTGCTAAAAAACTCAGGAAGGTTCCAAGGATTCTTTATTGAATATATTTTTCCAAAGATAGTAAAATAAGACGAAAAAAAAAATTAATATACATCTCTTTCTTTTCTTTTCACTTTTCACTTTCTTTCTATTCATTATTCTTTTTTTCTTTTCAATCAAAACTAAAATAAAGGAACATGCCAAATAACAATAATAACATTGAATTTTTTCTTCATCCGCCTTCACCAAAATTAAACTTTACACTTCCATCAGTCAGTACTTTATTGCAACATTCATCACCGCCGTCACCTTCCTCACCCAAAGAAGATACTTTGCCTTCATTATGCCTTCCTAACGTACCACTTACAAATGATCTGGAGCCTGTAGAGCCATGCCCAACATTAAATTCATCTTGTCCAAACTCGCCTTGGTCATCACCTTCATTATCTCCATTTATGGGATCACTTACATTAGACTCACCACCACAAACTTCATCTCCACTGTATCTATTACCTCCCCCAAATCAACGATGTCGATCATTATCCAACGCATCTACAAGCTCATCTCTTTCATCTATATCAACCCAATTATCAAATACTTTAATGATGAACCGACGTCTATCAGATCCTCCTCTGTATTCTCCAGCCATGGATGACGCCTCCTCTTTTCGTCGGACTTGTTCCGCCTCACCACCTCCAGCACCTCCTAGCACTTCTCCCTCAGTCACACCTCCTACTACAAAAGCACAATCGGATTCAACCCCTGCAGCTCACAGTTTAGATGGTAGTAAACAAAGTCATTCTTTATTATTTGTTGCCAAGCAAAAGCGTGGACGACCTCCTAATGCATCACGCCAAGCCTCATCCCAGCGTGACAGCTGGACTTTTGTCACGCCAACAGTATGGGATGTAAAACATAAAGAAGAGCCTACTATTACAGATCAAGAATATGATCAAGATAGATTTATGGTACTTCATTGGCCGCCGGGGCAGGCTCCAAAACAATCATTAAATAGCACAAATGATGAATCATCAACTGGTTTAAGCACATTTACAAATACAAATATGGATACGACATTAAGTATGCCCAAGAAGAAACGTGGGAGGAAACCAAAGATGCAACTTGAAGGCAACTTCTGTTTTGTTTGGCGTGATTTAACTGCTCGCCGCGGTGCAAATAAAAAGATACATAAGAAAACACAAAAGTCAAAGAATGATCTATAAAAAAAATCGATTGTAATTATTCTCCTCTCTGTACTGTACAAAAATAAAAATTATAACATGAAAAAACCTTGCATATGCATTAGAAAACATAACTTGGAGTGCACAGACAACGTTTATTCCTTCTTTGCCAAGAGTTTTATTACATTGTGCAGAAAGTAGTTTTTAAAATAAGGAGACATTCCCTCTGCCTCTATGATACCAGTCCCGAATCGAATAATATAATAAAACAATATACTATATTTATACCATCATGTGTGTTTCTTGGAAATAAATGAATTTAGCAGCGATCTTCAGTGTATTTTTTTGATACCGTCATACAAGCCAAAAGGAATAAAAAGGACCTTCCCCTCCCTTTCTTTATTCTGCTATATATAGTAATTTTTCTTTATATCATCTCCTCAAACCAACTAGAATCCGAATCTCTGTGGGGAAGGAGGTTTTATACATTATGTGATGAATAAATAAATACATATTC
>VCJG01003916.1:712-16376 GCA_024140375.1 Backusella westeae | reverse complement strand
GAGAGAGAGAGAGAGAGAGAGAGAGAGAGAGAGAGAGAGAGAGAGAGAGAGAGAGAGAGAGGAACAGAGTGGGAGATACAGTTATACGTGCAACTATGAAGACAGATTAACAGAGTAGAGTTATACACAAAATTTGGTTTTGATAAATCAATTATCCGTCACAAGTGTGAGTTATGTAGCTATACCCGTTCAATATATAATTTTATTATTACGATATGGACTTCATGTATACACTGCTGCTTTGGATATCAGTAAAGAGACTAATCTCTTTTGTAGCGGACTTTATTTCTTTAGGTGATTTAGTTGTAGGCTTTCTATACCTTCAATTTTTTTTATGTAGCCAAATGCATGACTCTACATATGACATTTCAAATTGATATCAGTAGGAATATATTTTTAACCGAACATAGTAAATTACTGACAAGGGTAACCTGTTTGCAGTGACTCCTTTTCTATTGACTTTTACTAGCAATGATAAGAGCTCTCATCCTTCCAGTGTAATACCATTCAAGTATCGTTAATGTACACATACATATGTATATATTTGTCATTGGACCTCCTTAATGAGAGCTATCTTTGTCAAACTAACATAGACATGAATCTTTCCATGATTTAAAGAAAGAGAAAGTAAAGTTTATTGAAGAGGTCGTATAATGATCTATAGCTTTGTAATCGTTCAATGAAAGATGCATCACCTTCTTCAATTAGTAAAAATTACTACAACAGAGGTTTTTTTTAGTAGCTGCATCCTTGAAATTATTTTGATACTAGATATAAGATTTACAAAGCATGTGCGGATTTATTTTTATTGGTCGCTTTAAAATAAAGAAAGAAAAAGTAGCACATGGCTTCCTCCTTTTTTCCCCTTCGGTAAGTCCGAATTAAGAATCCAACAATTGCTTGTTGTTGGCGGAAAAAAAAAAGAGCGACGCAGGGTGGAAATTATTATAAAGCGTATGATCATGTACAGATAGTGAGTAAAAGAAAGAAAAAGAACAACATAAAACAAGAGAGCCCTGCTTGCATTTACTTTGCTCGGCAATACAGGATGCTAGAAGGAGGTCTGGGACGCATTTTGCGTGCAGCTTCCAAAGATACCGTTGGTATCATATTTGATGAAGTTGCTTGGACTACTAAATGGGTTATTATGTAAAAATATACAAACAACTTAAAGAAAAAAGCGTTTAATCTACCTGTGTAATCTCGAGATATAGTTGCTTTTATCAAAGCTTTTAACCAATCTTTCATTGTTTTTTCGGATTCAACATAGAAGTAAAACGTGCGTTCCCTTTCATGATGGGCTTTAAAGCAATAACTACCAGGATGAATGGCTTCATCTACTTCGATTTTATAACCTTTCAAGTTGATCACTCCTTTGACGTGTAATGACTTTTAATCATTTCATAATATAGTTAGTTATATATATATTTATTAGTTATAAATATATCCGTATATTACCTTTGGCCTCTTAAAGTAAAATAGCATACTACCTTTCAGAACGAACCAGCGCTTGTTCCAGGTCTTATACTTTTCTCCCCCTTGTTTATATAGCCATCCATCCATATCAGGAACCCCTTTATCATCCTTCATAGCTGTAATGTATAATTGAGACATTCTGTCGCCAACAGGATCTGCTGCTTCAGTCACTAGTGACTTTTTAGGTGCTTCACAATGACTAACACCTGAATCTAATTGAGGTTTTATATTCTATGTATCCGCTATTAGCATTAATAACAATAGTAATAAAATGTATTCATACTCGAAAGTCATCTATTCTAATGGATGGCTTTGGGCTAGCTTTTTCTGGTTTTTTCATTGCGGGCATTGACGAAATAACTTCTTCTGGTACATTTTTCAATGTTTTTCGATTAAACTCTTCTTGGTTTACTCTTATTGCTAAAGGTTTTCGACTGAATTCATCACCAGAAGTCTTTTTTAATAACTGCCTTGGTGTGCGATCCACTTTCAAGTCTCCAGAAGTGTAGGATCTTGTCAAAGGTTTGAATGAAGTGTTGACTCTTGTGATGGTGCTAATATCATCCAATGCACGCTTCTCGTTGGGATAGACCTTCGGTTTACTATTTTTAGCCTCACAATTTGACCTTGCCTAAATATTATGTTTATTGATAATGATGGAAAAAAATTATATATAATGAATAAAAAATAAGAGCAGTAGAAACGAGAAGGAGAGATAAATAAACATTTTATTCTTTTTTTCCTTCAAGAAAATTTTTTTTTTTTATACTATTGTTTTCTTTTTTTCTTCTTCATTACATTGTGTGCTCTTCTACGCCTTGATTCTTCACGTAATACATTAATTGCAGCTAATAACTTGAAACGCTTTCCAAAAGTAGATACCTCAAGTTCTTTTAATGATTCAAGCGTAAGCTCTAAAAGTACATCACCACTAATTTCCTGATCTATTTTTATATCATGAATACTAATGAATGATGTTACAATTTTCTTTTTTTTAAAACCTTTAAAGTTATATGCAATATCATGATCAAAACCAATTTGTAATATCCAAAGGCTGACTTGTTCTGGCGTCCATTCACGAATTGCATTCGAATTTAAAGTTGGCTGGTTTAATGATTCAATTGTATTACGTTGAATGACCTTTGTATTTAATATTTTTTTATTTTCGGTTATTTTTGTGACATAGTTTGCTGGAAATAAGCCTATTTTACCAGCACAACTTTTGCCCTAAAAAGAGAGAAATATTGTTATTAGAATAAAGTTCATTTATTCATACTATTGTACAAGTACCAGCCACCATCCGTCATTGTAGCGCTCATCTTTCTCAATCACGGTTACTTGATCATGGATATAAAGTGTTACTTCGTCAGGATGTTGAGCTTCATAAGTATGTATTACATAATAATTTTCTAAATTTGCCATTAGGTTGTTGATATATAGTGATGATAGTTATTAAGATAAGTAAATGAAAGAGAAAGAGAGAAGAGAAAGAAAGACGAAAATAAAAGCTATTTACATAATAAATACAAACTTTATATTATGCACCTTTAAACTAAAAGAAAGAAGGGGAGAGGGGATTACAACTATTGATTGGCCTTTTGTTAAAATTGGTAACTTGAAGAATTAAAACATGCCATTTTATTATGCTTTCTCTTGCTTCTTTTTAAATGTATAAAAATGCATGTCATTTTGATATACATAATATTTGAATTATCAAATATCATTACTATTATCATTATGAAACCATTTATACAAAGATGTGTACATCCAAAGTCAACATAAACCTTTTTCTCTCCCCTTTTTTATGCAGAAAGTAAATTGTAATACTTATCAATGAGACCATCATTTATAGGTAAGATTCAAAGTTGTAGCAAAATGTAACACTTTCTTTATTTACCAGGAAACTCCTTCATTGTACTACAATCCAAATTGTTATAAAACCTGTTCTTTTAAAATGCATACAAATGTCATGCGTTTTGATGCTTTAGTTGATATAGTATAGAATCTTTAGTAAAACAATAAAAACGGCCCTTGTTTTTTTTTACTCTCTCTTTCTCTCTTATACATGTACAAACAGGATTTACCCGTCGCGAAACTGAGAATATCAGAGAGAGAGAAAAAGATCATCCTTCAATCAAGAAATTATTTAAAAAGATGCATTGCAGTCGGATACGCTCTAAATCGATTCCACTATAAAAGTACATCCTTTTTTTCCTAGGAATTTTTAAAGGTGGTTACTTTCTAATATATCCTTCTTGTTTTAATAAATCAATGAGTTGCTTAGTGACATATTTCATTTAATTCATTTCTTATATACCCGAATTCACGATTTATCCACTTTAACTTATGTAATGTGATCCCTTCTACCCCTTCTTTCCGATCTTCCCCTCCCTCCTTAAAGGTATTTTATCAAAATTGATGAAAATAGTTTAGGTTAGCATAAAAAAAGTATCTTGAAGTCATCTGTATGTGGTCAATCTTGTACTAGATATATATACAAGATCATCACCGGCATATTAGTATAATATAATAAAGCATTGTTAAGATTAAATAGAAAGTGCGCGTATATATGGTAGCATTTTTTTTTTGCTGTAAAGATAAAAAGGGGATGCTATTGACAGTTATAATACTAATGGATGAAGGTTTTATTAAAATAAGCTTTTTGCCATCATTTATATGCTATCTAAAGAAAAATCAAAGAAAAAAGCTTACTCTGTTTTTGATTTAGGTGAAAACCTATGCTTGTTTACATAATATATAGCCATAAAAGGGAATATACATATCTCTCATTCTATTTCACATTGCTCTTGAACATCTAAGAGGAAATGAAGGCATAAAAACAATAGGTTTGACATCCAGAACATATAAGCAACGTAGATTTATTCCAGCTCAGCAATAGTCAGCAAAATAAAATATACATGAAATTTAGTTTGTCTTGGAAGAAGCGAGTTTCTATAAAGCAACATATTATTAGTGTTCCCAGTAGGTTTAAAGACATAGCTGCTCTTTTTGAACGCCATTCTCCCACTTTGCGGAACGAACATTGTTCTGTTCATGACGGAGAGTAACGACACGAATATCATCCTTCAATGAATTACGACTAAAGAACCACTCTTATTTTAGCTGGTTTTATTCGCTTAAATTTAAAAAGGTAAGAATTAAATCGTACGTGAAACCAACAGCTTTTCAAGCAGACATTTTTTCTATTTATTTATTTATTAAACAATGAGAGAAACTTTTGTTTATTTATTGGACAAGTAGGCTGTGAAAATAGACGGTTTTAAGCTCTACACGTCATTTTGGATTCAGCTTCCGCGGATCTGATGTCTTTCACAAGACATGGAATGGAAAAAAAAAGAATCCATGTTTATAAAAAACGATGTATAGTTTATGTATCAATTATATGAATGTTTTGATTCTTTTTATTGGTAACAAAAATAACAGTTTTGCAAGCATTTTTTTATATATAAAAAAAAGAGAATGTAAAATTATATTATTATGATATTTTTAAGAAAAGTTTTTACTCCTGTTCAGGACAGTCGCGGGCCTAAAAATAAACAAGATGTTTAGTAAATATTTAATATACACTTTAATAAACATCACTTACAATATGACCGGTTTGTTGGCACTTGTAGCAAGACTTGGGTTGAGCGGGTTGATCACAATCTCTGGAGATGTGGCCAGAGTTACCGCAGTTGTAGCACTTTTGACCGCTGCTGCCAGAAGGACAATCGCGACTCATGTGGCCGGTTTGGCCACAGTTGTAGCAGTTTCTGTCACCACCACCACCATAGCCTCCACCATAGCCACCGCTGCTATAGCCACGGCCACCACCATTACCACCTTCGGGGCAGTTACGAGACATGTGTCCAGACTTACCACAAGAGTAACAGGCAGGACCATCACTAGAGCTTTCAGGACAGTCGCGAGACTGAAATGAAAAGGAAGCATCAATAAATATACATGAATCATTGATTAATTGACTTAATAGCTTACAATATGACCACTTTGGTTGCACTTATAACAGGTCTTCTCAGCACGGGGTTCAGCACAGTCCTTAGACAAGTGACCAGTACCTTGGCAGTTATAGCTAAAAGTACATTTGTTTAAATGTGTGAACTTTAGTATTTTTCTCTTTCGCTCAAAAGGGTGTAGTTATAAATGAAAACTTACCAGACGGATTCAGACTTGGTACAGTCTCTAGCCTGATGACCATCTAATGATTTTATTTATACATTTATTATTATTATTATTAGAACAAAAGCATTGATTTCATGTTATATTATTATTCATATTTTTCACTTTTTTTTTTTAAAAAAAAAAGAAAAGTGCATTTTTTTTTCTCTCGAAAAAGCTCTCACTTTCTCAGCATAAAAATAATAAAAATAAAAAACTTTCTACTTGCTTTCACCACACTTGTAACAACCACCACGACCACGGAAAGACATTATATCAAAATTAAAACTTTTTTGTTTAAAAAAGAGAAAGAAGAGAAAAGGACAACAAAAAGTGGAATGTGCTTTATAGTCACTTCGGAATGTAAAATCAATTGAAGAAAAATTTTCATTGGTTTATCCAATCATAATATTATTATTCTACCGCGCATTAACATCAAGCCTCTTTTTTTTATTTTTTGGGTTATTGTTGACGTGATTTTGAACAATGCTTTATAGAATAGAAACATGCCAAATAGCAATTCAATGGCTCGCCCTTCTTTTGACTTTACTTCTCTATCCATGTTTTGTATTTGTGTAATAAAAGAAAGACATCTTGCTTTTTTCTTCTGCTTAACTTCATGTGACCATGTTTTTTATAAAAAAAAACCACGCTCCGATATTCATGTTGTCTTATTTATTTTTTGGATTATTTTTGTTTCTTTCCTTCCTTCCTCTTTCTCGGGTTCTTTTACATATATAGAATATACAAAATCAAAAACTATGTCCAATACTAACAACAATAACCAGTCTGAGCCAAAGGGAGCACTTGATGCAGTATTCGTAGAGTCGGTAGAAATGCCCGAGGGCTCCGTTCTTATCCAAGGACCTGACTTTAACAAGAAGTTATCACTTTCTGACTTGTTGGGTTCTTACAAGAGAATGGGTTATCAAGCAAGTAGCTTGGGTGAAGGCATTGATATTATTAAGGAGATGGTAAAGTATATGCACACACACATTCATTTATTTATGTATTATTGCTATTATGGTGTATATTAAAAGGTTACATAATAGAGAGCCTGGCGTCTTTCAGATGAACCTATTAAAGACGACGAAGTTCAAGAATACCTTGATCCCGAAGTACGCAAAAACACCAAATGTAAAATATTTTTAGGCTTCACCTCCAACCTCATCTCAAGCGGCTTGCGCGAAATCATCCGCTTCCTCGTCCAACACAAGATGGTTGATGTATTGGTAGCTACAGCTGGTGGCGTCGAAGAGGACTTTATTAAATGCCTTGCACCCACCTACCTTGGTGATTTTGCGTTGAAGGGTAGCGATCTTCGCAAAAAGGGTTTAAACCGTATTGGTAATCTACTGGTACCTAATAACAATTATTGTAAATTTGAGGATTGGATTTTGCCCATTTTCGATAAAATGTTGGAAGAGCAAAAGGAACAAAACAAGATTTGGACACCCTCCAGCATGATCCATCGTCTTGGACAAGAAATCAATGACGAGTCTAGTGTGTATTATTGGACAAGCAAGAACAACATCCCCGTCTACTGTCCCGCCATCACAGACGGTTCCCTTGGTGATATGATCTATTTCCACTCTTACAAAAACCCTGGATTGATTATTGACATTGCTGCCGATATCCGCAACATGAATAACGAGGCTGTCTTTGCAAAGAAGACGGGCATGATTATCTTGGGTGGCGGCATTATCAAGCATCACATTTGTAACGCCAATTTGATGAGAAACGGTGCTGATTATGCAGTTTACATCAACACTGCCCAGGAATTCGATGGTAGCGATGCAGGTGCTCGTCCCGACGAGGCTGTCTCTTGGGGCAAGATCCGTGCCGACAGCAAGTCTTGTAAAATTTATGCTGAGGCCACACTTGTCTTTCCTCTTATTGTCGCCGAGACATTTGCAAAGGAAATTAACAATTAAAATCATCAAATATATATAGAACATCAATAAAAATCATTTTTTACATCTAAAAACACAGATACTTTATTTAATTATTTACATTTATTTATAATGCATTCAAGTCAATCAAATCAAATCTTCTAGGCTTGGGTTGATCTGATGGAATGGGAAGTACAGACTCACGTTCATACACAATGCCCACTAATCTACGCTTGGGCTGTTGAGGGTCTTTATAGAAACGAACATATCCAGGTTCAAGTGCGTACAATGTATGATCTTTACCAATACCCACCTTTATATACATTAAACAGTTAAAATAATGCCTTTTTAATGGTAGCAACAGCAACACTTACATTATCACCAGGATGGAATTTGGTACCTCTTTGACGTACAATTATATTACCCGGAATTACCTCTTGTCCTCCAAATTTTTTAACTCCTAATCTTCTACCGGCGGAATCTCTACCATTACGTGAAGAACCTCCTGATTTCTTGGTAGCCCATCTCACTTGGTTAAGTTCTAATGTGACAAGGGGGGTGGGACAGGTTATTTATCTCTTTCTTATTGTTGTTGATATTGTAAAACTACCTGCTGTATTTTTTAATAAGGGTGAAATACAAGGTCTCGCAAGTGTCGACTGTGTCTTCAAAGTGACATTGGTTAATGCACGATTAATCAAGGACATTATTTATAGTACAAGTTGTAAAAGAAAAACCTTGACAAGGTCGGCAAACAAAAAAAAATGAAAAAGGCCTTTCAGCAGGGTGTGTCATTTACAACTCCGCAGAAAGCATTTTGTGACAAATCTAATGTTCACTTAGGATTTAGTGGCCACAACTTATTATCGTCATCGTACTCATATTATTTGATCAAAGCAACCCCGAAAAAAAATTCAATAAACATCTGCTATGACTGAAGCAGTTCCTACTGAGCTTATTAAACTAGAAAGACCGGATTATAGTAACCCTGTCGTCAGCTTCAATCTGCCAAACGAGGAGACTTTCAAGTCTTGGCTAAATGACTATGCTTCACACCTTGCCAAAACATGTTAAAAGCTTGCAAGAACAATTAAAAGTTGATGAATTGAACCAGTTTCATAGTACTGATAGAAAAAGAAATAACCAAGAGAATCGCACCAAGAAGAGACGTATGACTTACAAAGAGCACATAAGAACAGACTGTAAACCAGCCCGATGATAATGAACATTATATACAGCATGTCATCCAGCTTGCCTTTAAGCCATTCTCATTCAATAATTTGGTAAAAGGACACTCTATCCGTGAAGGACATATTCAATGTGAAAATCAACATGTTTTAAACATTCGAACTTTGGAAATAGGCCAAAGAAAGAGTTGTAAACGGGCTTGTGCTTCCAATATTAAGAAGTCTACTACCATTTCTATTCAGTTCATACAAGATAGGCTAATTTTTAACATATATAAAATGAATTATTCAATAGAAATACAGGTTGAAATGAAGGGATACAATTAATCAAAAAGATACTTGGTTGGTCTCTGAAAAGTGCTGTAGCCAACTTCAAAGTAGTTTTGTGCATGAATTCATACCCTATTCATCAAACCAGTTTGTTACATCTCCCATTTTAAAATAATCCATGTGTTTTTGAATATAAAAACAGAATATACAATTGAAAGAAAATTGGGCTCATACAGAGCTAGGTTTATAGAGCGAAAATGCCCAAGCCGGCCCGGATGCTCAGCTTGTGCAAGAGAAAATGAACACTAGTAGCTATAGATAAATTATTCGTTATGAAACTGATTTCTTCTTTTTGAAGGATACTATTCCTCATCTCTTTGGCAACTATATTCAAACATACACTCTAATTCTTGGATATACCCGTCTACTTTGATTCCGTATTAAACGATGAGTATATAATTTTACTTGGTTTTATGGGTGTTATAGTTTATATATTGAACTCAATCGACAGAGTTAGCATATCTATTGGCATGGTGATCATATTCAGCCACTTTCATGTGATCTGTTTGGTTTTTTTGTTCTTTCTTTGTTCTTTCTTTTTTGGTCGTGAGCATTCCAAGCCAAATATCAACTTGACCACTTGGAAAAAAAAAAGAAAAGGTGATTACAAACGACTAAAGAATAAGAAAACATATCAAAGGTATAAAAGCAAAGCCAAATAAGCTCCAAAAAGAACAGATGTCGAAAGTCACAACCTTCTTTTCTTGTAACCAATCAAACTAATGTTTCAACTTTATGCAAGTACCTTTTTTCCACCATTTTTTTGTTTTCGTATTTTTTTATTTTCGTTTTCTTTCAAACAATATTCCTTTCTTTAACAAAGAAAAAAGATGCCTTTACTCGGTTACGTTATTATCTTTTTCCTGTTCTGCTGTAGTTACGCTTTAAATGTAGTGGCATTATTTCTACCAAAATGGTAAAAGGTTTTATAAATAAACGAATTTCTTATTTTAACCAATGTTGTTATTATAGGCTCACACGTATTGTGCCAAAACCGTTCTATTCTGAAACAAACTATGGCCTATTTAAGCTCTGTCAAAGGTACAAATATCAGTGTTATTATTTACTATTATTATTAAGTTGTGTTTTAGCGTAACAGGCGAATGTCGACCTTTCCCAAGATCATCTTATAACGATTGCCAAGAAGGTAGGCAAACAGTTGAATATTAAAAATTTAAAAGTGCCATAATAGTAACAATAATACACAAGAGGGATTTTGTCAGTTATGGTAGTGTGCAATAACAGTGATAAATAATCCTGATGTCTCTATATATTCATGTCGTAATTATGGTGATATTGATCATAGGCAAGCAGCAGGAGCAGGAATGATGCTGAGTGTGGTTATAGGCACGCTGACAATAGTAGCACTCTTTGGCACTATTTGCAGTGAAAGAAGAAAGAGAGAAAGAGGATGGAAATTGGTAGCAGGGTAAAATGACTCATCTATAAAATTGACAAAATAATAACATCTCCTCTGTTTTACATACAAATTATTTTAGGATGCTTGTACTCCATGGTAAATAGAACATGTTTTTTCTTGTGTACAACTCATCACGTTTTTTTTTTTATCTTGTTTTGCATCACTTAACATTCTTATATATTTATTTTATATGGATTTTATTATAATATTTATAGCAATTCCTTCAGCTGCATCAATGTCGATTGTAGCGTATCTGTACAATACAAGCGAAATCTTTTATTCGGGTACACGGTATGACCAGTCTTTCATCATGGATTCGGTTGCATGGAGCGTCAGTTTATTATTAGCACTGTCCATGTCACTCGCATCTTTTATTGGTCCGCCTGGTTATCATTACGAAAGATTGGAGTAAACAAATAAATAATATGATGAAAAAGAACAAAAAATAAAAAATAAAATAAAAACCCCACACCCCAGCGAGAGGAGTTGGGTTCAACAAAAGGGAGAAAAAAAAATAAATAAAAAAGAAAAAAGTCTAAAGGGAACACAAAATAAAATGTATTACAGAACTAAAAAGGGTTCGCCTTGTTGCTTTGAGCTTGTGCGACATCGTAGGAGATAAAGGATTGGTTGTTGGAAATATGAAAAAAAAAAATCGAAATAAAATCATCAAATACCTGTTTTCTCCGCTCTTTTTTTTTCTCTTCTTTTACTTAATTTCTTACCTATTATTATAATCAATATTATTATCAAGGCATAATACGTCTTTTTTTTATTATTTTTAACATAAAATATACAGTACTAGCAAACAAACAAAAAGAGCATTTTGTTGGTGCATAACACTCATACCCTTATTCATCGATATACACCACTCACAAATATATACAAAGCATATTGGAATAGAGACGACTCATAAACACACACACATATACATATACGACCATGTTTCATTCTTCTTCTTATAGACATGAACAATATATGAATCGTACTACAAACACACGAGTAAAAAAGAAAAGGTCCTCACTGGAATCAGAGGCGTCAGGGGCAGATAGTGGCTACACATCTTCTTCGTCTACACCTTCAAAAGTACAAGATTCATCCCAAACAACCACAGCAACCTCATCACCAACAATGGATTACCCTCATAACAATATGAACCAAAACTCAATACCAAAAAAGAAAAAGAGCTCAAGAAGGCAATACCAGCCACCTCGACAACCTGATCTTGTCTATTCTTGTCCAAGACCTCTCGCTTTCCCCTTTCACAACGATGACCATTTCTTACCTATTGCAGAAGCAGATCCTCGCGATGTTGCTAGGGTCTCTCCTGATAGATCTGGATCAATAAAATCAAGTAAATCGTCCCTGGGCTCAAATGGAACAACAGCAATGTACGACCAACACAGTAGTGGATATAGATCAATTCATAGTACAAATTCCTTTTCAAGAAGAAGTCAGTACTCTGATGCTGAATCATACAATAGCCGTCGCTCGTCGCTCTTGAATTCAATTCAGCGTGGCACCGTGCGCTCTATTCGATCATTCTTTCAGATACCGGATTCCTTGAGTAACAAGGGCCTGAGCCGAGTACAGTCGCAATCTACAAGTTATTCAAGTACAAGTAGTGTGCCTAGTTATTCCTACTCTAGAACCGCACCTCTTGAGCGCCTAGAGATCAAAAAGGGCACAGTTCAATCCATCAAGGATTTATTCTCAAGAAAACCTACACCAAAACAAACTATTCATGTCACACCACCGTCAAGACAGCACCATGCGGGCCGAGTAGGTGTAACCATTGGTCAGTTTGAATCTTCAGCAAATATCACTGATTTCTCCAGAGCCAATCTCATGAATAACAATAAAAAATCTGCCATGCCAGCATCAGCAACAAGGAAAGCAACAGATCCAAAACAACAACAACAACAACATTCATCCTCGGTATCACCGCAAGTGGTACCAGTGAAACCTAAAAAAAAACCATTCACTTCTCGGGCGGCTGAATTTGCAAGTAGGGCTTTGTGGAAAAAACCTGTTTCGGTTAGTCCAGTGACACCCTCACCACCACCACCACCCTCTTCGAAACCGCTCCCAAAGAGCCCTAAACCCACAATAAAGACACAAGTCAAGAACCTTTCAGCCCGTGTGCTTGATATACCAAAATCATGGCGTAAACCTACAGAACAAACAACAACAGCAAATGATACCCAACCACCACCGAAACGATCCATCTTTTCCTCTTTCAAACGGTCTGATATTTCAGCTAGCGCACAAAAGAAAAAACCGACCGTGGAAGAACAGGTTCCTCTTGAACCTCCATCCAAGGTGAAAAAGATGTGGAAGAGCTTTAAGAATCTCGTTTCTGGTAAAAAGACATCTCGAGTAGGTGTCTTATAAGGCTTTCCCCCTTTTCATTTGTTATGTCATTTTATGTTGTATGTATTTTATGTCCTCCTCTCCTTTACCTCTATGCTTCCTATGCCACTTTTTGTATAACTCATACTCTCCTTTAAAGTAATATCTTTTTTGTTTCTTATTCATTACCATTTAAGTAATTTCTTAGTATTTTGTCTACAATAAAATTCTTGTTTTATTTCTTTTATTCAAAAAGTAGTTTGATAATGAATATTAGTTTTCTTTTTTTCTTTTTCTGTTACTTTCAAATAGTCTTTTTATTGGGAGTTAAAAATAGCATGATATACTTGTCAATTTAACTATTGTTATATTTTATATATAATTGCAGATTAAAAGATTTTCCTTTTATCAACAAACTCTGAGTCAAGTTGGGTTGGCCCGAGTTGTACCCTGGTTGACAGGATTCAAAAAAAAAAAAAAAGACAGTTCCAGGTGCCCTGGGGATGGGAACCATACACAATAGGAAAGGAGTGAATCATAAACACTAAAAAAAAACTATCTTTTTTAGATAAGCATTTCATTCTTTCTGTTCAATGAGACGCACTTACCCCCTCTTTCTTCCATAAAGATAAACGACACAAAAACGAGGAGTGTACTTTTGTTCAATTCTAGAAATCTGATTGGGTTGATTCTGTACAACATTCAATAACTCACACTTTAATATTCTTTTATCCCCCTTTTTTATGACCATGTGCTTTTCATTTAAATCTTATTATTATTAAGACATATATATATATATTTTAAAAAAAAACAGGAGGGTTAGAGTGAGTGATCATTTGTGATGGATGAGACCTTCGTTGATCAAAGAGTGTTGAGGTTTCACTGCTCGTTGTATAGAAAAGATTACAAAAGCGCTGCAGCTTTTCATAATCGGACGAAACACGAGTAAATACATTAAAAAAACAGGGACGTGTTGTGTTATATCAAAAGCATTCCTTTCATTCATGAATATACATTTAAACAATTAATTTTAATATGTAATGCATGAGAACTTTCCCTTAAACAACTATAAAGCTTGCTAAGGGTATTTTTGCACCTCATACCCTTTGCGTTCTATATATCTCCAAAAATGGAAGTTGGTGTTTTGTATAATGAAAAAAAAAAAGAAATATTTTAATGCCAAGGTTGTTTTATGCATTTTTTGTGTCAAGAGCTTAACTAAATACCACTTAAAAACCAAGACTAATCGTGTGATCAGGAGAGGAACTGTTTACAGGGTTTTTTTTTCAAGCTATTTCCGCATCACAGATGACTCATGCTTTTCTTTTAATAAAATGGTGCATATTGTTGGACCATTTTTTTCTTTTTACCGATCTGAAATTGGAGTTAAAGTTTTATATACCTGCAGATCACCAGAATTGATTAAAAAGTGTGGTCTATAAATGCACATGAATTTCACCTAAAATACACCTTTTTTAAAATACCTTGTTCTGTAGCTACACAATCATGAACCTTTAGTATTGTTTAAATGATATTTTTGTTTAAATATTGTGGGGTGAAAGATAAGAAAAAGCTAAAGGTGTCTCAAGAACATTAGAGGTTATGACAATACATAAATTACACCGAGTTGAAAAAGAACCGCGTTACACCAACGAAGGGAACAGTTCAAATACTTTCTTTTATCAGTGGTCAATGGATTGGATTTTTATATCAAAATGTCTGACTAAATAGAGAGAGAGCCATTATAAGATAAAGTGGTATTGAACCTCTGAATCCTTTATCGTATTGGCTATAATATATAGAAACAAGAAGGAAACCAAGTACTATCCTCTTTTATGGTATCCATTATCTATCTACTAGTCTTATTTTTCTATTTTCTGCCTTGTTTTTACATATAAAGAAAGAAAAGTATTATCAAAGAATAAAAAGTAGCAGAAAATATGTGGTTGTACAGAGAAAAGCCTCAGGGTTTTTTTTATAGATTTGATAATGTCACGACTTGACATGTGAAGACTTTTTATCAATATCATGATGGGTTGTATCAGCATTCATTGATTCTTTTATCGCGAGTTGAACATATGTTTATGTATGATCATACTTCTGAATGCTTTTCTATTTGCCATGGGTTTAATTTGGATGAATACTTTGCTTTTGCAGCATTCAAAGTCGAATAGCAACTCTTTCTAAAAATACACTTTTAATCACTTATTTACAAAGAGCATACAAGTATGAAGGAGTATTAGTTGATTATTCTGATCATAGCAATCGTAACAGGATTAACTATACGAAAAAAGTTCTTCCATATAATTTCAAAAAACTGCATTGTCTAGGCCGTGTCCTAGCACTGGAAGTGTATTTCGTAGAGAAGCACATAATTAAATTAAGTAATCTTGGGTTTTTATTGCTTTGGATTCAAAAATATCAAAGTGCTAAAGAGTCAATGCGTTGGGTATTTTGTGATCATTTGATATTGGGAAATGGTGGTGAGCTTATGCGTGACTGGCTGAGGAACATAAATGTCGTTTATCTTTGTAACTTTTGCCTTTTTTTCTGTATGAGGAAAAATGGGCAAAGCTAAAAAACAAAAGCAAAAGCAAAAGCAAGCGATATTGAGAAACCTAAAAAGAAGAAGCAACAAAGAGAACGCATTTTAAATGTCGAAGAACTCTCCCTTACAATCGATGGTGAGCATTAAAACGAAAAGGCATTCAATAAAAGCAAAAACTAATTTCAATTACGCGTAGAAAATCAAATCAAATTGAATGAAGGTGACATTCGAAGAATAGTAAGAGGGAACAATAAGATAATGTATGATGTCGCCACTCAATACT